>WSYQ01001253.1:0-117609 GCA_011426435.1 Lysiphlebus fabarum
GCAGCAGGTAATTAAAAAAAAAAGTCCTGATCCTGGAAAAAAACGGGAAGCGCATCGAATACCTCTTGTCGAGTTCTATAACCCTGTTAAAACCCCATATTTTTCCGATTTTTTTTGAAATGCAGCAGGTCATTAAAAAAAAAGTCCTGATCCTGGAAAAAAACGGGAAGCGGCATCGAATACCTCTTGTCGAGTTCTATAACCCTGTTAAAACCCCATATTTTTCCGATTTTTTTTAAATGCAGCAGGTCATTTTTTTCAAAAAGTCCTGATCCTGGAAAAAAACGGGAAGCGGCATCGAATACCTCTTGTCAAGTTCTATAACCCTGTTAAAACCCCATATTTTTCCGATTTTTTTTAAATGCAGCAGGTCATTTTTTTCAAAAAGTCCTGATCCTGGAAAAAAACGGGAAGCGGCATCGAATACCTCTTGTCGAGTTCTATAACCCTGTTAAAACCCCATATTTTTCCGATTTTTTTTAAATGCAGCAGGTAATTAAAAAAAAAAAGTCCTGATCCTGGAAAAAAACGGGAAGCGGCATCGAATACCTCTTGTCGAGTTCTATAACCCTGTTAAAACCCCATATTTTTCCGATTTTTTTTAAATGCAGCAGGTCATTTTTTTCAAAAAGTCCTGATCCTGGAAAAAAACGGGAAGCAGCATCGAATACCTCTTGTCGAGTTCTATAACCCTGTTAAAACCCCATATTTTTCCGATTTTTTTTAATGCAGCAGGTAATTAAAAAAAAAAAGTCCTGATCCTGGAAAAAAACGGGAAGCAGCATCGAATACCTCTTGTCGAGTTCTATAACCCTGTTAAAACCTCATATTTTTCCGATTTTTTTTAAATGCAGCAGGTCATTTTTTTCAAAAAGTCCTGATCCTGGAAAAAAACGGGAAGCAGCATCGAATACCTCTTGTCGAGTTCTATAACCCTGTTAAAACCCCATATTTTTCCGATTTTTTTTAAAAGCAGCAGGTCATTAAAAAATAAAAAGTCCTGATCCTGGAAAAAAACGGGAAGCAGCATCGAATACCTCTTGTCGAGTTCTATAACCCTGTTAAAACCCCATATTTTTCCGATTTTTTTTAAATGCAGCAGGTCATTTTTTTCAAAAAGTCCTGATCCTGGAAAAAAACGGGAAGCAGCATCGAATACCTCTTGTCGAGTTCTATAACCCTGTTAAAACCCCATATTTTTCCGATTTTTTTTAAATGCAGCAGGTAATTAAAAAAAAAAAGTCCTGATCCTGGAAAAAAACGGGAAACGGCATCGAATACCTCTTGTCAAGTTCTATAACCCTGTTAAAACCCCATATTTTTCCGATTTTTTTTAAATGCAGCAGGTAATTTTTTAAAAAAAAGTCCTGATCCTGGAAAAAAACGGGAAGCGGCATCGAATACCTCTTGTCGAGTTCTATAACCCTGTTAAAACCCCATATTTTTCCGATTTTTTTTAAATGCAGCAGGTAATTTTTTAAAAAGTCCTGATCCTGGAAAAAAACGGGAAGCGGCATCGAATACCTCTTGTCGAGTTCTATAACCCTGTTAAAACCCCATATTTTTCCGATTTTTTTTAAATGCAGCAGGATTAAAAAAAAAAAAAGTCCTGATCCTGGAAAAAAACGGGAAGCGGCATCGAATACCTCTTGTCGAGTTCTATAACCCTGTTAAAACCTCATATTTTTCCGATTTTTTTTAAATGCAGCAGGTCATTTTTTTCAAAAAGTCCTGATCCTGGAAAAAAACGGGAAGCAGCATCGAATACCTCTTGTCGAGTTCTATAACCCTGTTAAAACCCATATTTTTCCGATTTTTTTTAAAAGCAGCAGGTCATTAAAAAAAAAGTCCTGATCCTGGAAAAAAACGGGAAGCAGCATCGAATACCTCTTGTCGAGTTCTATAACCCTGTTAAAACCCCATATTTTTCCGATTTTTTTTGAATGCAGCAGGTAATTTAAAAAAAAAAGTCCTGATCCTGGAAAAAAACGGGAAGCGGCATCGAATACCTCTTGTCGAGTTCTATAACCCTGTTAAAACCCCATATTTTTCCGATTTTTTTTAAATGCAGCAGGTAATTTTTTTTCAAAAAGTCCTGATCCTGGAAAAAAACGGGAAGCAGCGTCGAATACCTCTTGTCGAGTTCTATAACCCTGTTAAAACCCATATTTTTCCGATTTTTTTTAAATGCAGCAGGTAATTTAAAAAAAAAGTCCTGATCCTGGAAAAAAACGGGAAGCGCATCGAATACCTCTTGTCGAGTTCTATAACCCTGTTAAAACCTCATATTTTTCCGATTTTTTTTAAATGCAGCAGGTCATTTTTTTCAAAAAGTCCTGATCCTGGAAAAAAACGGGAAGCAGCATCGAATACCTCTTGTCGAGTTCTATAACCCTGTTAAAACCCCATATTTTTCCGATTTTTTTTAAAAGCAGCAGGTCATTAAAAAAAAAGTCCTGATCCTGGAAAAAAACGGGAAGCAGCATCGAATACCTCTTGTCGAGTTCTATAACCCTGTTAAAACCCCATATTTTTCCGATTTTTTTTAAAAGCAGCAGGTCATTAAAAAAAAAAGTCCTGATCCTGGAAAAAAACGGGAAGCAGCATCGAATACCTCTTGTCGAGTTCTATAACCCTGTTAAAACCTCATATTTTTCCGATTTTTTTTAAATGCAGCAGGTCATTTTTTTCAAAAAGTCCTGATCCTGGAAAAAAACGGGAAGCAGCATCGAATACCTCTTGTCGAGTTCTATAACCCTGTTAAAACCCCATATTTTTCCGATTTTTTTTAAATGCAGCAGGTAATTTAAAAAAAAAAGTCCTGATCCTGGAAAAAAACGGGAAGCGGCATCGAATACCTCTTGTCGAGTTCTATAACCCTGTTAAAACCCCATATTTTTCCGATTTTTTTTAAATGCAGCAGGTAATTTTTTCTCAAAAAGTCCTGATCCTGGAAAAGAACGGGAAGCGGCATCGAATACCTCTTGTCGAGTTCTATAACCCTGTTAAAACCCCATATTTTTCCGATTTTTTTTAAATGCAGCAGGTAATTTTTTCTCAAAAAGTCCTGATCCTGGAAAAAAACGGGAAGCGGCATCGAATACCTCTTGTCGAGTTCTATAACCCTGTTAAAACCCCATATTTTTCCGATTTTTTTTAAATGCAGCAGGTAATTTTTTTCAAAAAGTCCTGATCCTGGAAAAAAACGGGAAGCGGCATCGAATACCTCTTGTCAAGTTCTATAACCCTGTTAAAACCCCATATTTTTCCGATTTTTTTTAAATGCAGCAGGTATTTTTTTCAAAAAGTCCTGATCCTGGAAAAAAACGGGAAGCGGCATCGAATACCTCTTGTCGAGTTCTATAACCCTGTTAAAACCCATATTTTTCCGATTTTTTTTAAATGCAGCAGGTAATTTTTTAAAAAGTCCTGATCCTGGAAAAAAACGGGAAGCAGCATCGAATACCTCTTGTCGAGTTCTATAACCCTGTTAAAACCCCATATTTTTCCGATTTTTTTTGAATGCAGCAGGTAATTAAAAAAAAAAAGTCCTGATCCTGGAAAAAAACGGGAAGCAGCATCGAATACCTCTTGTCGAGTTCTATAACCCTGTTAAAACCCCATATTTTTCCGATTTTTTTTAAATGCAGCAGGTAATTAAAAAAAAAAGTCCTGATCCTGGAAAAGAACGGGAAGCGGCATCGAATACCTCTTGTCGAGTTCTATAACCCTGTTAAAACCCCATATTTTTCCGATTTTTTTTAAATGCAGCAGGTAATTTTTTCTCAAAAAGTCCTGATCCTGGAAAAGAACGGGAAGCGGCATCGAATACCTCTTGTCGAGTTCTATAACCCTGTTAAAACCCCATATTTTTCCGATTTTTTTTAAATGCAGCAGGTAATTTTTTCTCAAAAAGTCCTGATCCTGGAAAAAAACGGGAAGCAGCATCGAATACCTCTTGTCGAGTTCTATAACCCTGTTAAAACCCCATATTTTTCCGATTTTTTTTGAATGCAGCAGGTAATTTTTTTTCAAAAAGTCCTGATCCTGGAAAAAAACGGGAAGCAGCATCGAATACCTCTTGTCGAGTTCTATAACCCTGTTAAAACCCCATATTTTTCCGATTTTTTTTGAATGCAGCAGGTAATTTAAAAAAAAGTCCTGATCCTGGAAAAATAAGAGAAGCAGCATCGAATACCTCTTCCCCAGTTCTATAACCCTGATACAACCCGATATTTTTGCAATTTTTATTAAGAGCCGCATAATTTTTTTTTCAAAAAATATTATTCTCAGAAAAATAAGAGAAGCAGCATCGAATACCTCTTCACCAGTTCTATAAGCCTGATACAACCCGATATTTTTTCAATTTTTTTTTAAGAGCCGCATAATTTTTTTTTCAGAAACTATTATTCTCAGAAAAATAAGAGAAGCAGCATCGAATACCTCTTCCTCAGTTCTATAAGCCTGATACAACCCGATATTTTTCCGAAAAACTTTCGAAAAATTTCTTCATTTCTAAAAAAAAAAAAAATTGCGAATATACCTCTCCAATTCTTATATTTGCCTAATAAAAATTTAAAGTTTTAAAAAAAAAAAAAAGAATTCGAATACTCCTTTGGTCACTATATTCGCCTGATACAATTCAAAAATATATTAAAAAGTTATTGTATCGAACTGCCCAGAGAGAAAAACATAATTTTCAATTAATAAACAAATGTCAAAAAATTTAGTCGAATCAGATTACAAATAAAATGAGGTCAAGTGTATTTATTATATAATAAGCAAATTAAATTAACAATTATTCCAATAAATTTATATCAAATTTTTGACTTAATAAAAGTAACATTATCATGAGAATCAAAAATATACTAAAATAATATAATATACATAAAAATTTTCATTGAATATAAATTGAATGACAATAATAGTAAAAATAAATAAATATTTTATATATACAAAGTTTGAAATACTCAAATAATGTGTTTGCTATTGTTGAAGAGTTATTTCAAGTGAGATCAGTGCAATGATAAGTACCACTTTGTCTCAAGTATATGACTCAATTTTGTATTCCAAGTTAATGGCTTTTGCCTAAACTATTTTATTCAAAATATTTATAAAATATATTTATCTATCAAATATATTTCAACCAAAAACATCATCATCATACGTATATAAAAGATTCATCAAGCTATGACTTGCAATTTATATTAAAATATTATTTTTATTTATCAAAAAAATATTTCAAACAGTTTCATACACACTCATTATATAAATAAAATATTATTCAAAAAAAAATATATATATTTATGCAAGATATTTTTTTTTTTTTATAAAATATGTAGATGATTTTTGAGTCTGTTCAAGTGGCATGACTAAGGAATATAAATTTTTCTTTGTGATTTTATATATATATTATAATAATGATAGAAAAAAAAATATATATAAATAAAAGTAAATAAAAATAATAACACGTCATCGTTCATTAAGAATCTATTTGTTGAAAATATTCTTTAAAAAAATATAAATATGACATGAATAATATTTTCATGTATAATGCAAATAAATATCAATATATTACATAAATAACATATTTTTTTTTAATAATAATTTTATAAAAAAAAAAAAAAGTTAAAACAAATATTAATTATTCAAAAATTAATTATATTTTTATTTATTTTTTGATTGAAAGATCAAGTGGTTCAATTGATTTTGTCACAAGTATTATTATTTTTTATAAAATATAAAGTTAAAAATACATTTTAAAATTAATTTTTTTTGATTTTGTAAATAGTATATTGTTGAGTCAAATATCTAGGTCAAATATTGTATATAAAATATAACAAGTTGTAAAATTGTAAAGATACTATGCAATTAAAATGTCGAACGTGACATTTGCTAATATGTACAAAACACTTTTAATATATTACATATATATTTGTTTCAGTAGCTGAATCAACCCCTCTAAATATGTACATATATATAAATAAATAAATATATGTATTTACAATAACATTATATACATATTTTACTACCCTTTTATACATATATATAAAATATTCTTGCCTAGAGCATTTTCGTCATGCACCGTATGTCAAGAACTTAATAATTTTATACAAAACTTTTTGAGCCATCAGCGTTTATTCTCAATGAAAATGACATTATATATACATATATGCAATTGTCATAATTTTAAATTGAATGTAAATTAATAATACTGTCATTTATTTTTTAGATAAAAAAGTAAAAAAATTTAAAAGAATAAAAAAAAAAAATTAATTTTCAAGCTGATATATAATTGAATGTCTTTTATGAATGTACGAATTTTAAAAAGTCAATATGTTTCTGGCATAATTGTAATATCGATTGAAAAAAAAATTTATATATATATTTTCTAACAATGTCGAGAAAATATATAAAATATTTTTAAAAAATTTGGGTCATAATTTTACGAATAATTTTAAAAATTGATAATAATAGTTTTTTTTTTTTGTTTTTGTTTTGTTAAAGGTAATTGCTTTTAAAAATAAAAAAATATAAAAAGTAATTGGTAAAAAAAAATTCATATATATGAATGTTTGTCTGCAGGCAATGATGAAGATATATACAAAAATTTACCAGACGTTTTGAAATTTTTCATTTAATAACTAGACAGTATAATTAACTGTTTTTATTATTTCTTTTGTTTTTACGATTTGAAAAAAAATAATAATATATAAATATAGTGTTAAAAAAATAGTATCATTTTTTGTTTATTATTAAATGTTTATTTTGAGTTTTTAAAAATACATAAATATTTAATATAAATTATCTAAAAGTATATACTATAAAAATTTGTAATATATTTTTTACATAAAATTTGTCCACAAAGCAATATTTATAAAATAGCAAAGATAGCAAAAATAAAATTATCACTGTTTAATAAAAAAAAGATAAATTGTTTAAAAAAATTAAAAAAAAAAAAAAACTACTTAATTTAAAAAATTAAATTGGTTAAATTACAAATTACATAGCAATTCAAAAATCTACTTAAGAATTTATCTAATTTCAGTATTTTAGTAAATGTTTCTAACCTTAAAAAAATTTTTAAATTCTACAAAACCAATTTTGTAAAAAATAAATACTAAAAAAACACTTGTCCCTGTGGCCAATAGTATATATACATATATTTTTTATTATTCGCATTTTTAAAATATACCAAAGTATATATTTTAAAAATAAAATCCTAGAAATGACACTGCTTGAGGATAAAAAAAAAATGTTTTTTTTTTTTTAAAAGCAGACACAAACGATTAAACTTTTGACTAATATACCTAAACAAAAATAACATGCTTGACTTTTATAATTATAGTGACAAGTTGTAAAATTATCTAACAAAAAATATTGTTTCAAAATTATCTCTTACTGTAATTTTATTTAATCTCTCTCTTAAATTATCTCTCTGATTGTTGTATACGCAAGCTTATAAACTTTGTGGCAAAATGTTCTTCACTTTTAATATACAAAAAGCATATCAAAACTATTTACTGAGATTGTTACAAGTAGGTTTCAACAAATGTATATACAACATGTAGGAAAATTCCTTATATGTATATAAATATATTGTTGAACTCACTTTTTACCTATATAGTATTGTCTTGCACCAACTGACACAACAAATCCGCCCAAGGGCGTTTTCTTGCTTTATCAAACAACCAAACACACAAAAAAATATAAAAAAAAATAAAACCATATATGTTGTGTATACAATACACCTTACCTTCAACATATACATATTTATATTTTTTTTATTTTTAAAACGTTTTTATTTAAACTTATGCAACTTGCATTTCACGCTTTCTCTCTTAATATTTTTCATTTTGCTGTATAAGGTACAGGTTTGTGAGGGATTTTGTGTGTACAAGCTGGCTTTACCAAAAAGACATTTTGGGATCATCATGATTATATGTGCATATATTCAGTCACAGGGTATATCACTATCATATTTTGGAAAAATAAAAAATATATATAAAGGTCAATGACACTCTAGACAACTATGACTACATTTCACATGGATAAATCTCTCATATCATGTCTTGCAAATTTTACCTAAATATTTTTTAAAAATCTCTATATATTTTATCTTTATTTTCATATATAAAATATAATATTATTTATTTTTTTATTATAAATATATTTTAACAACTAAAAAAAATTTTATTATATAAAAAAAAAATTGATGGATTTATTAAATTAAATCTGACAGATAAAATTAAAAAAAGAAATAAAAAAAAAAAGGTAATAAAAATATAATATTTAAACTTTGTATAATGATGATTTAGATATGGGCTAAAATATATATAATATTTTGGTTCATTGATGATGAAAAGTTTTATAATTTCTTTCAATGATTTTAACAATAGAAAAAAAGATATAAAAAAATATATGAAAGAATTGAAAATAATAGTACATGTGTACAAGTAAAAGAGAGAGTTGCTTGAGGCAAGTCAACTTTTGGTGCTTTTGGTGCTTTTGGTGCAATACCTTATATATTATATTCCCTCGTTCAAAGTTTCCAATCAAGACCAGCTGGCATAGGCTCTTATTCCCTTGAGGCATACTAGTCACATCCCCATCATATAAACACACATATATATACAAACTTTAACATATATACTACATCACTTTAATAATTTTTCTATAACACATGACATACGTAAAGAAACGCTCTATCGAATCATCAAATACCATCTATGTATGTTGAAAGAGAAAGAGAGTAAAGTAAAGTTGAACAAGGGTAGAAAAAAAACAACAGAAAAAAAAAAATATATAGCATAAGGAATAACTGGACCCTGAAGGCCTGAATGTACACCAAGCATAAGCAACACCCCAATGAGAACTAATCCCCCTGGTAAGATGATCCTCAGGCTGTCTTCACTGGGCTTCATATTTTTTTATTTTTCAATTTTTTTTATTTTTTTAACTGTCTCTCCCCAAATTTTTTTTTTTATGATGCACATATCAGCCCCAAAGTTTTATTCACCTTTTCATGTGTCATCATCCCCCTTTTAATTTTATTTATTTTTTTTTTTTTTTATTACTTCATTCAACCTGCACATACACATATACATTAAAATACAAACTAAAAAACCATATGACCTGTAATATATGTAACGTCATTGACTTGGTATTTTAATATTTGTTAGTTATATTTTAAACTTGATGTATAGTTTGATGGGTTTAAACATGACACTTGCTAATGGTTGCACAATGAAACCTATTAAATTTCTCAAAGTCAACGATATGATGGTAAAAGACGAGTATGATTATGATGATGATGATGATGATGATGATGATGATGATAAAGAACAAGAATATATATATATACAAGTTTGAAAATGAAAATAAGGGTTTGAAAAAATTTAAACTTGTGTAAACCACACCAATCAACCCTCAATGTTTTTGAATATTTCATATATTTATTATAATTTTTAATAACTTTGTATTTTATCTTTATGTATATTAATGCTAATTAAATAATTAATAATCTTATGAAAATTTTAACCCTTTTGTTTTTGATAAATTTGTGTAAGCTTAAATTTAACAATTTAATTAAATGAAATTGTGTTTAGTTGATGTACAATATAAATGATAAAAGCTCTTATTATATTTACAAATTTTGATATTAGATTTGATGTTAAATCAATTTTCATTTATATATCAAAATATTATATATATAATTCATTTTCATGATGAATATTTTTGTTTATAATATATTTAATTTAAAAAACAAAATTCAATTTCAATAAATGATTTTATTTAAAAAAAAATATATATATATCAAGTTTATGATTATTGTTTAAAATAAAAAATAAAGATAAAAAGGATTTAATTTTTTTTTTTTGTTTTTGGAGGGTATATATATAGGAATGAAGAAGAAATGGGCGGATGGGTGGTAACATTGAATCCCTTCGATATAAAATTTACGCCCAAGCCGTTGTTCATCCCCCCATTTCCGGATGATCCATCACAAGGGAAATTTCTATTTATTGGCTAGCACCAATCTCGCATCCGTTTTCCATCACAAATGTATTCTTTCGTTAAACTTTATATCTTTGTCTCATTCAAAATCATCAAAAGAAAAAGATAAAAATAATGAAAATAAATAAAAAAAAAACAAAATACAATTGGGTGAGAAAAGATCGTTAACAAAAAATAAAATAATCCATATAGAAACTTGGTCATTGATAGGTTTGATAAATCACAAATAATTCACCCACAAAAACTAAATAAAATTTTAATTAAAAAAATCTATTATTCAACAGATTAAATACAATTCAATAAAAACTCATTTTTAATAATATTTTTTTTTTATTTATTGTTACAGATTTAATGTGAGAAAAAAAAAAGAAGAAAAAATAAATAAAATTTATAAAATTTATAAAATTTTATTAATCATCAAATTATCAATGAAATTTGGAATATTACATTTTTTTTATATAAAAAAACTGGATAAATATTGTCCAGATAGAAATGGAACGTTTGAGTCATCTTGAGTACCATCAAAAAATATTATATCAGGTATTTATATATTCAAAATAATTATCATATTTTTTTTTTATCAAATCAAATAACTGTTATTTATTTTTTTTCATAAAATATATATATACCTGTACTAATTAAACATTCAATCAACACAGTAGGTTTCTTTTAATTTTATAAATATTTGTTTTTTCATTTTTTAAATTATTTTTATTCGTGCCAACATAACATTTTACTTATTTAGATGCTAATATAAGCAAATCCATCGTGTTAATGTCTAATATGTGTTGGTCTTTTTGCTGTTTTAGCCATCACTATCACATGCTGTGATCATACTTTGCCCTACTTTCGATTATGTGAATAGACATTTTCGATTGCTATCATTTTACCAAAAAAAAAATAACAAAATTCATAAAAAGATAAAATAAACAGAGAGAAAAAAAAAATTAATAAAATAATCTTCACATCTTATTCAAGATATATATTGACTTTCTTTTTATTTATTTTTATATTTTTTTACTATTTTTTTAAAACTTTGTTTTTTATGACATGTAATTAAATTGTAATTTTATAATATTTTTTTTTTTTTTTTTTTAGATATCAAGTATTCTGGGTGGTCGGAAGTTGGTGAAAACTGAGTGGAGTTGGACTGTCAAGGCTGATCACCACGTTAAATCGACGTGGAGAACAGTGAAACCTTTACAAATGAACTTTGTCTGTAAAACTTTTGTCTAACATTTCAACTAGTTGAATAAATATATATATATATACTTAAAAGTCAAAAAGGAAAAACGTCTTTTAAAGTGTATATAAAGTAAGAAATAGTGTGACGAGCAGTTGAAACTTAAACTTAACTTTAAATTTAAAGTTTTTTTTTTTTTTATATATATATATAAAGGTAGTTGAAGTACTTGTGTGAACGGAAAAGCCGTCATCTGGACAAGTTTACATCTACCAAAGAAATAACACAAATTGTTTTAACACAATTGAAGATATTATATGTATAAAAAAAAATAAAAATTTTACATACTGCCAAATAATTAAATAAATAATTGAATATTATTTAATTTGGAGTCTTTTTAATTCTTTTAAAAGTAAAAAAAAGAAATAATAAAATTGAACAAATAAACGTGTTAACGTTAAAAAATAAAATAAAATAAAATAAAACTAGGTAAAAGAGATTTTGAAGAAGCCTCAGATAAACTTAATCCGAATAAAAAGAAGAAAAAATCAAATTGGAAAATAAAAAAAAAAAAGCCACTGAAGAAAGAAAAGTTAAGGTTCTTTTTTTTTTTTCTTTTTTTGATATAATAAGATATCCAATTTTTTTCTTATAATAAAAGTGTCCTTAATCAATCATCAAGCATATTTCAAGTAAAAAAAAAAAAAGGATAATAAAAAAATAAATAATTAATAAAATGGCACTAAGGATGGGTTTGATTATGGCAATATTGTGCTCAACATTAGTTGAAGGTACAAGTAATGGAGGTGAAAGTGGACCAAATAGTCCAGTATTTAATCTTGATCATACAGCACTTGAAAAAAATATTGCAGCAATATTTAATAAAGTTGCACATAGTTCAGCAACAACAAAACGTAGTGTACCAGCATATGAAGCACAAGTATCAGCATCAACAACATTATCAACAATACCATCACCATTAACAACAACAACATCAATAACATCAACAACATCATCATCATTATCATCATCATCAACACCATCATCATCATTTTCATTATTTACATCATTAACATCATTACCATCATCATCATTATCAGGTTCATCACCATCACCACAATTAATACCACAAAATAGAAATATACCAATACCACGTGTTACAATACCACCAATATATCGTGAATTACCATCATATGCACCACCATCAAGAGCACCATTTACACCACCATTACCACCAGAATATCTTAATCCATTTGCTGATAAACCAACATTACGTGGTACTAATTATGAAACATCACATACTGGTGTTAGACGTCCAATACCACCACCAAGTTTAACACCAGCACATGAAAGAATACCAATAAGACCACCAGATTTAATACATGATCCAATACAAGATTCAGATAAATATCCACCAGGTTATTCATCAAATTTAGATGGTTCAATTGGTTTTAATAGTAATAATAATAAAAATAATGTACCAATTATAAATAATAAAGATGACAATGATTCATCAGATGATAATAATAATAATAATGATAGAAAAAATGGTAATAATAATAATAATAATAATAATGATTTTGTACCAACACTTCATTATCCAAGTATTTCACGTATATTATCTGGTAGTAATGGAAGAAAACAAGATATACCAGAAATATTATTAAAACCAATATCAACAAAAATGCCTGGAAGTAATATACCATCAGTATCAACAACTGAAAAATTAACAACAATAATTAATGATATGAAACCAACAATATCAAATATTGGAAGTTATTCAACTTATCCAACAATATTTAATTTACCAAATACAAGAAGAAAACAAAATGACAATGATAATGATGATGATGATGATGATGATGTTGATGAGAATGATGATGATAATAATAATAGAGATAGACATAAAAATGATAATGATGATGATGATAATAATAATGATCGAAGAAGAAGTAATTCACGTGAAACTGGACAAATAAAAAATGATGAAATTGAAATAGTTGATGCTGAAAGATTACCATATCCACAACCACAACCACCAGCACCATCAAAAAGACCAAATGATTCAACAAGAAAAATAATACAAAATCCAGAAAAACATCCATTAGAATCAACATGGAGAATAGCATGGTGTTTACATGTTTATATTGCAGCAACAATGTTTACAATAATGGCATTATATTCAATATATAAAATAGTACGTTTTAATGAATCAAATAATTTATTATCACAATCATATTTTTTAACAGTACATTTATTATTAACAACAGTATGTACATTACGTTGTTTTCATTTATTTTATGATGCATATAATCTTGGTCATTCATTATCAGAACCAGTATCACAAGTATTATTATATTTACCAGCACCATTATTATCAACATCATTTGCAACATTATTTTTATATTTAGCAAAATGTTCTGGTGCACCATCATTAAATACAAAATTATTATCACCAATGAGTATAACATTATGTTCATTAATACATATAACAATGTGTATGACTTTACATTTAAGTGATTATATTATTAATAATCAAAATAATGAAAAACCAACTAAATTATTACCATTAATATGTCAATGTATTTATATTGTAATATGTGTTACACTTGGTTTATTTTATATGTATATTTATCGTGTTGTACGTACACAAATTAATATTATTAATAAAAAAACAATTGGTCCAAATATATGTAATGATCCAACAACAATTGCACTTAATAGTGCAATAACAACAACAATTGCAACAGCATTATTATTTATTGTTATGGGATTTTTACAATTATATGGTATATTTGGTATACAAGAAAAATTTAAACAACCATATCCATGGTTATGGTGGGGATGGCAATTTTCAGTAAGATTATTAGAATTATCAATATGTGGTTTATTAGCATGGGTTGCTAGTTTATCACAATATCCATTACGTGAAAAACAAATGCAACAACATTCAGCACATTCTGGTTTTGCATTATTTCCATGTGGTAGTTCAACATCAACTGAAAATATGGATGATGTATTATATCCAGCAATATGTAGTACAAATCAAGCAATACAAAATTATACATTAAGAACTGGTAAACAAGTTTATGATGATAGTTTTCCATTAAATACATTACCTGATCATCTAAATATAACTGGTACATTTGAACGTCATTCAATACGTAAATCTGGTACAATGGCACATTTTCCATCATCTCACAGTGCTAATAGTAGTAATGGTGGTGGTGGTGGTGGTAATGGTGCTAATTGTAATAATGGTAATATTGCTATTAATAATATTATTACTAATGAAAATAGAGGTTCATTAAATCGTCATGGTAATGGTATACAAACAATGAGAGGTTCTGATATACGTCATTCAACAAGACATATGCCTGAAACAATGCCAATTGCAAGTGGTACAACTGGTTCAACAATGCTTGTTGCTGAAGATGGTTTTGTTAGATTTCGTAGTATTGGTGCTGAAGATGATGATTTTAGTGATAGCCAAAGTATTGTTGGTACACATGGTAGAGGTGGTACTGGTTCATTATCTGGTAGTGTTAGATATTCAACAAGACATCAAAATTCACAACAACAACAACAACATCATCATCATCAACAACATCATCAACAACATCAACATCCACATCAGTATCAACATCCACATACGTTACAACATTCACATTTAACACAAAGTCATCATCAAGGACATCATCAAAGTCATCATCAACTTTATAATAATACGTAGAAAATGCCTCAAATGGCATGCGTCAAATGGCGTTCGCCAAAACCAATTTTAAAAAAGGTAAATTATTATTAATAATTATAAATTATAATATATATATATATTTTTTTTTTATTTTATAAATTTAATTGTATTATTTTTTTAAATGTTACAGCTTTTTCCTTCTACAAGGCATATAATTGTTAAAACCGAGTATGGAAATCCGAGAGTGTGTTCTCTGTCTACTCGACGTTGTACATCCGAGGAGATAATTTAAATCAACGCTAATAAGTGTAAAATATTATCCATCCTATTGTATAGAGAAAAAAAAAAATAAATAAAATGAAAATTAAAAATTAAAGATAATGAAAAGAGAAAAAATAAATATAACAAGTGAAAGAAATATGAGGAAAAATTTTAAAAATATTATTCACTTTTTCTCTCTCAATTTAATTCATCAAACAATTGTATTATTAAACTGAACAAAAGTAAAAAAATATTTTCATTTATCATGAAAATAAAATGAAAATTATTTAGGTCATTTTATAAATTAAAAAATATACCTTTCACTAAAAAAAATAAATATATATATATATATATAAATAAATATTTGTGTTAAACAGTACATCGATGTAAAATGTCATTCAAATTTATAAAAAAAATTATTTATTTTTTATTCAATCAATATGACAATTGTTGTGATTAATTAATTTATATTTATTATTATTATTTTTTTTTAATATCTTTAATTTTAAATTTTTACATGAACGAGTCATTGAAAAAAAGAAAAAAAATATATAAATTTTTTAAATATACTGACTAAATCAGTGTAATATTTTTTTTTCTTTTTTTTCAGTTAATAAATTAAATAAATAAAAAAATATATATATATATATAAATGGAAAGAAAGATAAAATTTAATTATTAATAAATTTGTACAGTTGATATTAAAAATTATCAGTCTTGTTAAAGACATTAGCAATTAATTCGTAAAAAGATGAAAAATTAAATTAATAAAATTTAAAAAGTAAATAAACAATTACGAGCTTGCATTGTCCAAACGTGTATACTTGACTTAAGTCACAATTAATTAATATTCAGTTAATAAAATATGTGTAATAATAATAATATTATTAAATATTTAAAATAAAAAAAAAAACATGAAATTTTTAAATAATAATAAAAATAACTGGATCGTTAAATTTTAAATAAATGTGCCAGAAAGACTTTAAAAAATGACAAAAAAAAAGACAATTTAATCAATCAATTTTTATTTCAATATATTGGCCAGCAAAACTCGATAAATTTTTATTTATTTTATTTTTTTTTTTATTTAAAAAAAATTTATGATACAAAATAGTAGAAATTTTCATTTATTTTTTATTTTTATTAATTTAAAAAATGATGTATATGTTTATACAATTGTAAATAATAATTTTAAGTAATTATATTGTTTAAAAAATAATTAAAAAATATTAAATATATAATTAATTTTCAGTACTTTACGATATTAAAAAATATAAAAATAAAATTAATTATAAATCGTAGTTACTTGTAAATGACAGAATGTGATTTTTCATTATAATTTTTAATAGTTTAATAATAAACAATATAGTTAATTCAAAAATACGATAATTAAAAAAAAAAAAAAAACTGCCAGTTGACATTTAATAACAATTAATGACAAATAAAAAATTAATTATTCAAAAACAGTACAACAAATAAATATTGTTCATGTAATTATTACATGTTTAAATAATAAAAATCAGAAAACAATTATTATTTATCAATACAAAAAAACAAAAAGCTACAAAATAAATTTAAAAAATTTTGTGAAATAGGAGAATATTAAATTGACTTGACGTACTTAAAAGTATTAAAACACTGTTGGAATTTATTTATTTAATAAATTAATTAATATTAATTAACAAAATAATTTATTTCCAGTGTTTGATTCCAATATATATTATTTTAATAAACAAATAAAATTAAATGAAAATGAAATTAAATTAATTCAAAATTGTAAATTTATTTAAAAAAAAAGAAAATTTATATTTATTTATTTGTAATTTTTTTAATTTGATTTATTAAATCATTTTAAAATAAACAACAAAAAAAAAATTTATATGTGTAATTTGAAATACAGTCACATAGTAAAAAAAAAAAAAAAAAAAATGCTTATAAGTCTGTAAAAAAAAAATTAATTAATTAATATTAATATTATAATGAGAAAAATGATATGAAAAAAAAAACAAACCAACTGTATATTATCTGTACAAAAATTAATAGAAGTGAAGATGTACACTATACCAATGAATTGTCTTGTTTATTTATTTGATAAATTATATATTTATTTTTTATATTTCAGATGATAAACTTGTCAAGCTTTTATCAAGCATTGATACAGTTGTTTTCTTCTTCTCAATTATTTATAACAATATGTTTGTTGTTAAAAATAATATAACCATTAAACAATTGACAATAAGGTAATAATAAAAATTAAAATAATATAAGTATTTATTTATTAAATTAATTACAATATAATTATGTAATCTATTTTTTAATTATTTATATAAAAATATAATTAACTCAATTTTAATTAACACAATTTTAATAATCTAAATTTATCAATAAATTTTTCAATTTGTTAATTTTCCAATTGAATGAAAAAATACAATTATAAATTCAATATAAAATTTTTTTTAATAATTATCTATTTTTAATTGATTGAATAATTGTTTTTTTAAAAAAAAAGTTAATTGTTTTTAAAGTAAATAGAAATTTAATTTAAATATATATTTTCTAGGTATTTTAAGTGTTCAATAAAAACAATGGAAAATAATGAAATTAAAAAAATACGTGATAATTTAAAAAATATTTTTTTAGCTGGTATTGAAGCAGTTAAGCCTGAGGTGATAATTAAAAATAAAATAAATATATTAAATAATAAATTAATAATAAATAATGATAATTTTATTGATATAAATAATAATAATAACATGTATATGATTGGATTTGGAAAAGCTGTTATGGGAATGTCATTGATAATGGAAAAAATATTAGGTCAACGATTAAAAAATGGAATTGTCAGTATTCCAAGAGGATCAATAAATAAATATATAAAAAATTTTAATACATCCTGTAATATTGAAAACTATAAAATACAGGAAATATCAAATATTATAAATTATCGTGAAAATGGAATAAATAATCAACCTGATGATGATACTTTGGCAACAACAAAAGATATTATAAATATGATTAATAAATTAAATAAAAATGATATTATTATAATATTAATATCAGGTGGTGGTTCAGCATTATTAACAATGCCAATTAAAAATATAACACTTGATAATAAATTAAATATATGTAAAAAATTACATAATTCTGGTGCAAATATTAAAGAATTAAATATGATACGTCAAAAATTATCATTAATAAAAGCTGGTGGTCTTGCTAAAATTGCATATCCAGCTAAAATTATTGGTTTAATTATATCTGATGTTATTGATGATCCAATTGATTTAATTGCAAGTGGTCCAACAGTTAATACTCGGTATAATTCAACAACAATTATTGATATATTAAAAAAATATCATATTTATAATGATCTTGATGATTATTTAAAAATTATATTTAATTCAGATGATAATAATAATAATAATAATAATAATGATAATTTATCAACTATGATTGATGATAAAATGAATTTTAAACATGTTAATAATTTTATTATTTGTAATAATACAACAGCAATTGAAGCAATAAGAAATAAATGTAACAATAATAATTTAAAATCAATTATTTTATTTAATAATTTAGAAGGAATGGTTGATGATATTAGTAAAATGTACAGTTTATTGACAAAATTAATATGTCAAAAATGGAATAATGATATAACAAATATAGATTTTATAAATATAATTAAAAATGATAAAATATTATCAAATATTAATGATGATAAAATTAATGAAATATTATTATTAATTAATAATATAAATACTAAAGAAATTATATTAATTTCTGGTGGTGAACCATCAATTATTGTAAAAGGTTTTGGAAAAGGAGGAAGAAATCAACATCTTGCATTATTATATTCAATTGATTATACAAAACAATTTAATAATAATTTTAAATCATTTGATAAATTTAATGTTATGTTTTTTAGTGGTGGTACTGATGGACAAGATGGTCCAACTGATGCTGCTGGTGCATTTGGTTATCCAGAATTAATATTAAATAATAATAATAATAAATTAAATCCACAATTTTATATAAATAATAATGATTCTTATAATTTTTATAAAAATATTAATAATTGTGAGGATTTATTAATAACTGGTTTAACTGGTACAAATGTCATGGATATACATTTAATATATTTATCTAAAAAAATTATAAATTGATTTTAAATTTGATATATTTTTTATACTTAACAAACATTAATGTCATGAATATATAATTAAAAAATATAGTTAATAAATTAATATTTTATTATAATTCTTACTTTCAATTCACTTATTTTCTTTTTTTTTTTTTTTTTTATAATATATTCAATACATGTAAAATATAACAAAGAGTACGTTGATTAAAATTTTATACATTTAAAAAAAAAAAAAAGAGAAATCGTAGGCCGATTTATAAATTTCATATTACATTTAAACAATTTTTAATAAATATTATTTACGTATTCACAAAAAGATTATGCTATTTTTTTATTTAAGAAAAAGAATAATTATCGTAAAAAAAAAAAAAAAAAGATCAGAGGGACGGAAGTGTAGAAAAAGAAATAAAGTATTTTATTATTTAAATAATATTAAAAATTATTTTTTATCACCATCTTTGGTTTTTTTTATAAAACACAAAAGAAAAAATAATTTAAATTTTTTTATAATCAATAATGTAAATGTTTTTAAATTTTATAATAATCAGTTGATTATTTATGATTATCATGTTAAAATAAAAATAGAAAAAAATAGAATAAAAATGAAATAAAATTCTAGGTACATTTTGTTTACGTTGTTTGTTTTAGTTTGTTTTAGTTTTTTTTTTTTTTACAAATCCCAGCTGAATAAATGATGCTTAACAAGCATATCTCTAACTCCATCTTTGAGTGGTTGTGATTGTTCTTTTTTTGGTGGTAATTCCCAGTCTGGATTAAGATTAAATGCAAATTGACTGAGAATACGTAATTCACATTTTATTTGTACCCATCCAGGACTATTAATAAAACTCCATGGTTGATACCTAAATATAAATATAAATTAATTATAAAATTTATAAATTTAATTTAATTTTATTAAATATTTACCATTTTTGTACAACTTCAACACATGAACACAATACTTCAAGCCATAAATGTAATACTTGTTCATTTAAACCAAGACATATTAATGAACGTAATTTAACATCCATTTGTGCATGAGCATGATCATGTGTTAAATTAACTGATTGAACACAACGATAAAGTAACTAAAATATAATTTAAAAAATTATAAAAAATGTTTATTTGATTTTAATAGAATAACAAATAGAAAATTAATTACCTCTTCAGGAGTTAATACTTTTCCATCTTCATCAAGTCTATATGTTTTACAAAGTACTAATCTACTATAAACAGAATTAAAATCTTTTTCAACTTCTCTTACTGATGCTTCTTCAATAAATAACCATGGATGACATGGACCACCAAGAAATGTTGGTCTTTTCATACCATGTTCAAATACAGCTTTAACTGCTGGACATAATGTACCTCTAACAAGATCAGTAACAGCTTCACTAACAGCATCATCACCAGCACATGTATATTGTTTACTTCTTTCATCTAATAATTGTACAAATTTAGCTGGAAACCAACCACGTAAACCATTTAATTCACCAACCCAACAATGTTCATCTTTTTGACTAATTATTGTTATAATATCATTTTTTCTAAAACCAAGTTCATCATCATCATGTCTTTCAAAATCTAATAATGCTTTAGCTCTTCTTTTTCTTGTTTTTGATACATTAATATAATTATCATGATCTTTTGAATGACTTTCCATAGTATAATCAGCAATTATTTTAATACAATTATTTGTTGTTTTTGGATCAACATTTATAAAATGTCTAGCAACTTGTAATACTGTTTCTCTTAAATCAACAAGTATTTCAGTTTGTCTAATATTTTTAGATTTAGCATCATCTTCAGTATCACCAAATAATAATGTTTGTAATACTGATTTATTTTTTTTAATTTGTCTACGATTTAAATGTTGTTTTGGTAAATTTGGTGTTGCATCTGGATTACCAACAAGACCACCTTGATCAGCCATTAAATATGCTAAATGACGTCTTCTATGTGTTTCAATTAATATATCTGTTAATAAATTACCAACATCAAATGATAAATTTAATAATTTATCAATATTATCAATATCACCAGGTATATCTGATAATACATTAAATATTTGTGCTGAATTTTCTAATTTTTTAATATCATTTTCATATAATTTTAACATACCAAGTGTTATTTTAAATAATATTATTGAACCATCATATAAAAATAAATCCCATATTCTTAATAATATTTTCATATGTACAACTGATGAAAATAATGTTAAAAACCAATTAAGTGATATTAAACTAAGTTCAATATCATGAATAACTAAAATTTTATCAATATCTGGTAAATAATTTGTAATTAATGTTCTTAATACTTTTTGATCAGCTTGAACACCAATTAAATTTGATGAATAATATGATGCTGGTAATAAATCTTCAACAATTGTTGACATCATCCAAAATGTATCTTCTTCTTCAAGTAATAATAATAATGATGCAACTATTATACCTGTACCTTGACAATAACCAATATCTGGATATAACCATGCAATACATCTCATAACACGACGTAATCTTGGTATACCAGTACTATTATTATTATTAAAACATGCATTTGCTGGCATTGTACGTAATAAATCTTTTTCAATTTGTTTACTAGTCATTAATGCATCACTACTTGATGCTTTTATAATATCATCATATGTCATTTCAGATGATAATTTTTTTTTTAATGCACCAGATATTATCATCCATATTTTTGGACGTAATGAATGTGGTATACCATTATTTATCATATCACGTAATTTATCTGTACGTGGTAATATATTATTATTATTATTTAATTTTTCATTTGTTTTATCATTTAATTGTTCTTGATTATAATTATATTCTAATAATGTTAACCATGCTTGACGTTTTTCTGGTTCTTCACAAAATGATATATCATTAAATTTTTTTGTATTTTTTTTATTTGGACTATCTTGTTCTTCAATACGAAAACCAAATTCATCAAAACTATAATCTAATTTTTCATTTAAATCATTTGAATCATTTGATTTATTTAATTTTGATAATATATCTTGTGGCCACATTGATGATGTTAGTGCAGAAAATGCACCACCTGGTACTGGAGATATTATATCAGAACTGTGACCATTTATTCCATATTTATCAAAATTATTATTATCATCATCTTCATCATCATCATCATCATCTTCTGGACCAACTGGTTCTAATTTTCTCTATTAAAAAAAATATAAATATAAACAATTATTATATACGTATAATTAAATTAAACAAATATTAATTTACTTACAACATTATCATCTTGATTTACATAACCCTCGTGATCTCTAAGATTAAATAAACTTTTAGCAATATCCATTGTTATTAATTATTTCATATACAGATATTAATTTAATTTTTCTAATTAATATAATTAAAATAAATATAAAATTATTAAATAATCAATAGTTTATTATTATTTATAAATAAATTCTATAATTAAATTTGTAAAATTTTATTTAAGATTATTGATTTTTATTTATATTTAATAAATACTTTTAATAATTATTATCTATATGTGACAGCTGGTGAAAGTGAAATTGTTGTTTTTCTTATTTATCAAGCTGGATTTTCATGTTTTTGTTGACAATTTTTTTATTTTTTTTATTTTCATTTTATAGGTATATTTGAGTGGGAATTTATCTAGTTATTTTTTACTAGATTAATAACATAATTGTTAATTAAATTATTTATAATTTATAAATGTAAAAAAAAAATATATTATATTCATTAAATTAATTACAATATAATTTTTTAATATAAAATTAATTGTTGATTGAAATTTTTTTTTTCAGTTCTAAATGCACTTTAATGCACTATTATGATAATCAAAATGGCGACCAAGCAGTAATAAACAATAAACATTAGACAACATTAGATAAACATTAGGAGTACATGTGCCACGTTGACATTAATTGCAACATAATTTATATATAATTTATCTAAATAATTTATCTAAAGTAATAAACTGCAAGTTGATAATTATAAAAATAAAATTGTACAAATGAATCCTTTAACAAATGTTAGAAATATAAAAAATTTAGCTGAACAAGAATTAAAAAATAATTCAAAATCATCTTGGCACGATCAATATCGTGATAGTGCATGGATATTTGTTGGTGGTTTACCATATGATTTAACTGAAGGTGATGTTATAACAATATTTTCACAATTTGGTGAACCAGTTAATATTAATTTAGTAAGAGATAAAGATACTGGTAAAACAAAAGGTTATGGTTTTATTTGTTATGAAGATCAAAGAAGTACTGTTTTAGCTGTTGATAATTTAAATGGTGCAAAAATACTTGGAAGAACAATAAGAGTTGATCACGTATCAAATTATAAAGCTCCAAAAGATTCAAAAAAAATTGATCCAATAACACAAAAATTAAGAATGGAAGGTTGTGCTCCATCAACACAACAATAAATTATTTATAATTATACTTATAACTTGTTGTTGTTTTTTTGTTTTTTCATCAACAATAAAATTAATAAATAATTCTTAAAATTAATAATATTTTGATAAATTAATTAATTATTTAAATTTATAAATAAATAATGGAAAAAATAAGTCCAGGTCTTTTGTCAAAGTACATAACAATTGGTCTTGTTGTCAGCAGTTATTGGTAAATTAAATTAATTAAAATAAATAAAATATAAATTATAATTTTTATAAATAATATTATTTAATTGTTCTTTTTTATTTTTTTTTAACCAGGATTGTATCAATTGTCACAGTATTTGTAAACAAAGCATTATTATCAAGTGATGTGATAAATCTTGATGCTCCAATGTTTGTCACATGGTTTCAATGTATCATCAGTTTATTAATATGTTTTATACTAAGTAGATTATCAAAAATATATCCAAAAATAATATCATTTCCTGATGGTAATCCATATACCAAATCAAACATTAAAAAAGTAAATATTAATTTAATAAATCTATTCAATATAATAATATTATCAATTTTAATTAATTTTATTATTTTACTTTTCAAGGTCTTGCCATTATCAATATTATTTGCTATGATGATTGGAAGTAACAGTCTTTGTTTGAAGTATGTGGATGTTGCATTTTATTATATTGGAAGATCATTGACAACAGTATTTAATGTCATTTTTACTTATTTAATTCTTGGTAAATAAATAATATAATAATTATAAAATAAAAATAAAATATATTAATATTAATTTTATTATTAATTTTAGGACAAAAAACATCAAGTGGTTGTATTATTTGTTGTGGTGTTATTGTTTCTGGTTTTTGGCTTGGTGTTGATCAAGAACATATATCAGGATCATTATCAATTGCTGGTACATTTTTTGGTGTTATTGGATCAATAAGTTTATCATTATATTCAATTTATACAAAACGTGTACTTCCACTTATCAATGATGAAATTTGGCTACTATCATATTACAATAATGCATACAGTGTATTTTTATTTATACCATTAATGATATTTAATGGTGAATTAACAACAATATCAAATTATGAAAAACTTGATGATACATATTTTTGGTTTGCATTAACAATCGGTGGTATATGTGGTTTTTCAATTGGTTATGTAACTGCATTACAAATTCAAGTAACATCACCATTAACACATAATATAAGTGGTACTGCAAAAGCATGTGCACAAACTGTTATTGCAACATATTGGTTTGATGTATCAAAACAATTTTTATGGTGGTTTAGTAATTTTATTGTACTTGGTGGTTCAGCATTTTATGCTCGTCTTAAACAAATTGATATTGAACGTCATCATAATAGATCAAAAAATTTAATTAAATAAACAATAAAAACATTTTTTTTTTTTTTTGTTAAATATTTAATTATTATTTTATTTAAATCTATAAGCAATACCACCACCTCGACTATCAGAATGACTTGTTAAACTATTATAATTTTTTACAATGCCATTAATACTTTTAAAAATATTTTTATCAACTGATTTATAATTTTCAATAATTATTTTTAAATTTTTTGGATAATTTAATTGTTTATTTATTGTTTGTGGTTCTAATTTTATTCCTTTTGATGTTCTATAATAACGTTGATGCTCAATTGATGATGAAAGATTTAATTTTTTAATAATCATATTTGTTAATATTTCAGTTGCTAATATTGGATCATCAACACCTAAAACACCAGTTGTTGTTTGTTCTTTTGTAAATATTATTGGTGTTAAAAAATTTAAATTATTATTTGTTTTTATTTTATCTAGAATAAATCCAACTCCAGACATATGTCCAATACCTGATGAAGTACTCATTCCTCTGTTAAATAAGGAAAATAAATTAGCTTAATTTATTTATGATAAATAGTGTAAATATAATTTTTATATTCTATATTTTTTTTTTTAATAATACTTACGTTATAATTGATACAAAATTACCATCAGAATCAGCAGCAACAACTGTTGTATATATTTCTTTTTCAATACATTCATTATCATTTTTATAATTTAAATTATCAATTAAATTAACAGTTATTTTATCAATTACATCAGATTTATTTTTATTCCATATTAATTTATTAGTATCTTTTATTGTTGATTGAAATATTAATGAATGTTCAGGTGAATAAATTGAATAATCATCAAATTTAATTTTTTTATTTATTATTTTTTTTGGCATATAATTTGCAAGTTGATGAAGTAAATTAGGACATTTTTTATCATTAAGTAATTTTTTTGATAATGTACCATTGTATAATACTGTTAAATTAAAAATAAAATTAATAATTTTATATTTAATAAATAAAATAATAATTAATTTTTTTAAATTTTTTTCTTTACCATTTGTACCATGTTTAGCAATTGCATCAAGAGTATCTCCTAATTTTTTTAAATTCAAAGAATTATCATTAATTAAACGTTTATGAAAATTTTTAGTAACATCAGTTGATTTATCATAATTATTTTTTGCTAAATTAGCACCTGGTTCAATGACACTATTCCAAGATAATTTACCTCTCAAAGAATGTAAATATTCAAGACCACGAAGTACAGATGGTATTCTTATTTTAGCTGTTTCAAAAAAACCTATAAATATATTAAAAATTAATTATAAAATTTCAAATTTAATATAATAAAAAAATTAATACAAACCAGTAATTGTATTTGTTGCAAAATCTAAAACCAATGGATTAAATTTATCTTCATTTTTATTCTGATTATAAATCATTGCAATTCCACCACTAAATTATAAAATAAATGTAAAATTATATTTTTATATTTTATATTAATATAAATTAATTTTTTTTTTACCCTCCAAATCCAGTTTTATCTGGTGAAACAATACACATACATATCATTGATGCAACAGCAGCATCAATAGCATTACCACCTTGTTGAATTTTTTTAACACCAATTTTTGAACATATTTCATTGTCAGATGCAACAGCACCATGTATCTCATTATCATTAATATTATAATTATTTTTAAATAATAATTTTGATAATAAATATATTAATATTATTATTATAATTATTATTAAAAATGTTAATAAACATCCTGCAATACGATATTTCCAAATACATTTTTTATATCTACATTTTTTATTTGGTGTTAATGGACATTCTTCTGATGCTTCTGATGTTTCATAATTTTCACTTATTTCTTTTTTTGAATCACATAATTTACAGCAATCATCATCATTATCCATAATTAATTTGATAAATTAAAAAATTATTTTTTAATTAAAAATAAATAAAAAATAGACAGTCAATTATTTTTAAATAAATTTTTTTTTTATTTATTTATTTATTTACAAAAAAAAAAACAAACAGAACAGATTAATTAACAATATATATATAATTATATTTTTTCTATATTATTATTATTTAATTGACAATAATTTTGATAATTTGTAAATTCATTTGTAAATTTAATTGTAAATAATGATGTTATACAAAGTGCAATAAAACATAAAAATAATATTAAAAAATTATCAGGTGTATAATTTTTAATAAATAATAATATTATACAAATAAATAAATTTGTTGGAAGTCTTAACCAATTAACAACACTTGCACGACAATTTTCAGGTACAATAATACCTCTGATAAAAAAAATTGATGGATAATAAATACCAACACTAAATTCAAATAAAAAAAATGATCCAAGTGTTAAATATGTACCAAATAATAACAAATTATTATTATTATTTTGTAAATAAATACCAATTGTTGATATACCAATACTAATAAATGCTAAAATAATACTAAATTTAAGAATAATTTGTCGTGTTAATTTATATTTTTTTTCAAATATTGAATGACAATAACTACCAAGTGCTATTGATGTCATAAAACCACCAAATATAATACCATAACTTGGTTTAATTGGTTCAACAATTGGTGTCCATATAAATATAAATATATACATAACAGTTTCAAATACTGTTTGGATAATTAATAAATTAATTAATAATTTTTTTTTATGTGAAAATAATATAATTTTTAAACCATGAAATAATTTAATTTTTGTTATGACTATAATACTTTCATTCCAATAATTAAAACATAATAAAAATGTTATAATTGATATTGGTATTGATAATATAAATGGTGATGTTGGACCATAATTAAAATTATCTGATAACAATGATGATAATAAACCAGATATTATTGCATTAATACCATTGTAAAATGTTGATTTTGTAAATGTTAAACCAATTAAATTTTTATCAATATTTTCATTGATATGTTGTCCAATATACCATGATTCAAATGTTGAATATAATATTGAAGTTGATATACCACCAAATAATCTACCAATAATATGAATTTTATAATTATTTGTAATCATTGATAAACATGTTATTGTTGTTGATATAAAATAAACAAGACATAATTTTTTTCTTCCAAATTTATCAGCAATTATTCCAATTATTATTCCAAATAATCCACTACTTAAAAATCCAATAATATAAAAAAATGATATGTCTGTTTTTGTATAATTATAATTCATATAAACTTTATAAAGATATGGTCCTTGTAACCAATCAACAAAACTTGCCAAAAGATAAACAATTAAAAATTTTTTTTGAAGATTTTTATATATTTTTTCATTACTTGTATCAATCTTTGGTTTATTTTCCTAAAAAAAAATTATTATAAATTATTATAAATTATTATATTTATTTATTAACTAATTAATTTAAAAAATTTAATATTAATATTATTATTTTCATAAATAAACAAACAAATAAACAAACCATTTTTTTGTTTCTTTTTTTTTTTTTGATTAATAATTTCAGATAGACGTAATTTTATTTTATATTTAATATATGATTAAACTTCATTTGTAATTATTATATTCTTTTTTTTTATTGTATAAAATGTTATAATATAAAAATTGTAAACATTGTTTATCTTATATTTATTTTTTATCATGGGAATCATATGACCTAGGTCAAAGATTAAAACCTAACCTGAAATATTTGATGTTTAAAAAACGCATGCGTGACATTTAAAATTTGAAAAGAAAAATACTCGGAAAAATGATGATAACAATAGTAATAACATTAGTATAAAGATGTTTAAATTTCTAACTTGTTGATTATCATTGATAAAACATTACACTTGTATGAATAATAAAAATGATTTTTTTTTTACCTTGAAAATAAAAATAAAAAAAAATAAAAAATTGCAAATAATTATTCAATTATCTTGCAATTTTATAAAACAAGTTATATAATTATAATTATAGTTAACAAATAAACAATATAAAATAAACGATGAATTAAAAAAAAAAATTAATAAAATATTTATTGTTTATAATTTAATAAAATATATTAATTTTTATGATAAAAAAATTTTATTTTTATTTATTAAATTACATAAATTATATTTTCATCAAGGTTAAATAATAAATAATCAACTATTATAAAATTATCATATAGTTTTTTTTGTTTAAAAATAAATAACATTTCCTGAATTAATTAATTTCATCATTAAAAAAATTGTTTTTTTTTCTTTAATTTTTCATCGAACGTTTGTGTTTAATGAATAATGCAAACATAACTTGATTATCTAGATTTATTGACCTTGAAAAACAAAGAAAAATATATTTATAAAAAATTAAAAAAATATAATAAAAATTTAATAATATACCAATAAATAATTACAAAAAAAAAAAACCAATAATATTATTTAAAAAACTATAAAAAAAAAATTAAAAATTAAAAATATATTTTTAAAAAAAATTTAATAATTAATTTAAATTTTAAAATAACTAAAAACCATAAATAAGATAAGAATTAAAAATATAAATATAATTTTAATATTAAAAAAATAATAATAATGATGATAATTACAAGTTTATTCATAAGCTTAGGATAAGTGGGGATTAAGTTTTATCATATCGTTGTAAATGTCATTACCTCAGTTTCACGTATCGAGTACACTCTAAATGTGTACTAAATTTTTTTGCTATTTTTTGTAAGTAAAAAATCATAATAAACATAAAAAAAAATATACATATTATTTACAATTAATTTATCAATTATTTCAATTTAAATTTTAGAAAAAAAAAAATTAAATAAATAATATATAATTAAAATTATACAAGACAATTTAATTTTTTTTTTTTAAATTTTTTATAAATTTTTATTCCTGAATTTCAAGGATATTTAGTTATATATTTTTTACCTTTCATTTCTTAGTACTTCATTCATTAAATTTAATCTCTTTCATCTCCCTTTTTTTTCTTTTTATTATTATTATTATTATTTTTTTTAAAAGAGAACCCCTACATTAAAAAATTTTTAAAATTTTATTCTCATTTGATCTTTTGTGTCTGGCTATGATACAGGTGTAATATTTAGTTATTTTTTTGTTGATAATTTAAGTTAAATAACTGTGTAATATTTATTATTTAATTGTTAAAAATTTTGATAAATTAAATTTATAAAATAATATATATTTTGTTTTAATTTGAAGGATATAATTTAGTTTTAAAATGACAAGATTTGGGACAATATGTACCAGCCTTGTGGTCATCAGTCTTGGTGGTAATATAAAATAATAAATAGATTTTATTTTAAAATAGAATAATAAAATATTATTGAGTTAATAATTTTGTTATAATTAGGTGCATCAATTGCTGCTTTATCATTAAAAAAAGATTCGAAAGATGAAGTGGAAAGTGATGTTGTTAATCAGGATACATTAAGACAAGTAACTATTGTAAGTAAATATTTATAATAAATTAAAATGATAATAAATTATTTTAGAATAAATATAAATATTTTATTATTTATTTTTTTTAATAATGAGTCATTAGTATTATTTGTCATAGAATTATTTCATAAATTTAAAAAAATAAATAAACAGGTTTTTATTTTTTATTATTGCATATATACTTTGAACGAATTGATATAAAAAATATTTAGAGATAAAGTAATCCAGTTTAAAACAGAAAAATAAATATGTTTTTAAAAATAAAAATAAATTAAATATTCATTTTATAATTTTTAAGTTACAAAAAAATTGATTTTATCTGTATGATAAAAATAATAGAGAAAAAAAAAATTTCGTTTTGAAATTATTATTTCGACATAGAGCATGACCTTTTCTTGTGATTAAAAATACTGAAAAAAATAATTAAAACTATTTTAAAATATTTTATTTTATAATTTATATAAAAAAAATTTTAAATAAATATTATTGATAAATAATAAAAAATAAATGAATGTTTATATATAAAAAATAACAGTCAATTGTTTAATTTAAATAAAAACTAATTTACAAATTTATCATTAAAAAAAATAAATATATATTATTAATATATCAACACAGGAAAAAATAAAATAATAAAAAAATGATATTATATTTGTTATTTTTTTTAAAATACATTTGCTCAGCTGTATTGATAATAGCAGCAATTGGATTTATACTGTATTACAGTATAAATGGATTATATTAAATATCTAAAAAAAAAATAAATTACTATAATATTTTTATTTTTTAATTTTTAAAGTTAATGAGACACGGAGAAAGAGCACCAGTTGATACATATCCAAAAGATCCATATATAAATGCCAGTATGGAACCAAATGGATGGGGACAATTAACAAATGTAATTTATTAAATAATCATACAATTTTTTTTAAATTTTTAATTGATTAATTAATTTATTATTTTAATTAGAAAGGAAAAGAAAATATATCAAAACAAGGAGCTAATCTTCGACAACGTTATAATAAATTTCTTGGTGATACTTATAGTCCAGATATATATTGGTTACAAACAAGTTCAGCAGATAGAACAAAAATGACTGGAAGTATATTGAGCTCAACACTTTGGCCACCAAATGATAAACAAAAATTTAATTGGGAATTAAATTGGCAACCAGTTGTATCAAATTATTGGACAAGACAAAATGATAATGTAATTTAATTTATAAATTTATAAAAAAAAAAAATAATATTTTATGTAATTTTATTGTTGTATTATTATATTTTATTTTTAGCTTTTGATAATATGGAATGCTTGTCCAAAATTAACACAAGAAAGAATGAATCTTGAAACATCAGATGAATTAAAAGAAAAAAATGAAGAAAATCAAAAATTATATAGAGAATTAACTGAATCAAGTGGAAAAAATATTTCATCACCTGGTGATGTTGGTGATATATATGGAACATTAAAATCTGAGGTAATTAAAATTAAAAATATTGATAAATTAATTATATAAAATATTTTTTAATTAATTTTTAATAATAAAATTGTCAATTTAAATTTTAAGGATGCAATGGGAATTAAATTACCAGATTGGACAAAAAATTATTATCCAGATAAATTAACTGATTTATCAGCTTACAGTCTTGAAATGAATGTTGGTAATGATATTTTAAAAAGACTAGCTGGTGGTCCATTTATAAAAAAAGCTGTTATAAAAATGCAAGATAAAGCAAATGGTAATTTGAAACCAAAAAAACGTAAAATGTTTGCATATATTGCTCATGATAGTACAATTATTAATGTACTTGTTTCTATGGGAGTTTGGGATGGTCAATTACCAGATTTTAGTGCAATGATTATTATTGAATTGCATGAGATCAATGGAGATTGGAATGTTCAAGTAAATTATTTAATAAATTTAATTAAATTGTTATTATAACAATGTCATTTATATTAAATATATATTTAATTGGTTTTAGGTCTTTGAAAGAAAAGCTGTTGATAAACCTATCAAGTCACTTACTATTCCTGGATGTACACGAGAATGTCCATTAGAAAAATTTGCTGAACTTATGAAGCCAGTTATGCCTGATAATTATTCAGCAGAATGTAAAGTGTCTGATCCTCATTATGACATACCTGCTGCTCCACCAGCTTAAAATAATTTTATATTAATTTTAAAAATTTTATCATATTTGTTAGTTAAATAAAATATATTAGAATTTTATATTTAATACCACGGAGAAAAGATGAAAAAAAAAATGATTTAATAAATAAATAAAAATTAAACATAAATAAATTTAAAGCAACATAATATTTTTTATTATTAATTTATTAATATAAATTTTTTTTACAACTAAACTTTATATTGATTATTAAATGTTGTTGTATTAAAATAAATACCAAATGCAAAAGTTTCAATTTCATGCATTGTTAAATAATTATAATCTAAATTTAATACAGTTAACTGTAAATTTGTAAATGTTCTCGGTTTTATTGTTGTAATATTATTATTTTGCAAATAAATATATCTCAAAAGGGAATGATGATGAAAAATATCTTGTGGAAGTGTTGTCAAACTATTATTACTAATATCAATTTTCCAAAGATCTAATAAATTATCTATTAAACCATCCTCAATAACTTTCAATCGATTTGTCGATAAATTTAAATAACTAAGTTTTCTTAAATTACTAAATATATCTTTTGATAAAGTTTTTATTTTATTCCGACTCATATCAAGATATTTGAGATTTATTAAATTTTTAAATGTACCAGGTTGAAGATGACTTATTTTATTTGAAGATATAAATATTTTTTCAAGATAATTAAGACCATTAAAAATATTTTCTGGTAAATTAATTATATAATTTTTTTTTATATCAAGTATTTCAAGATTTAATAAATTATTAAATGTAGTTTCTTCTATAATTTTTAATTTATTTGAAAATAATAATAATACTTGAATATTTTTTAGACCATTAAATATATTGCTTGGTAAAGTTTTTAAATTATTTTCACTTATTGATAAAAATGTTAAATTATCTAAACCATTAAATGCAAGAGTACTTAAAATTTCTATACGATTTATTGATAAGTCTAATACTTCAAGAGAATCAAGTCCACAAAATGTATTATTTAATAAAAATGATAAATTATTATGTGATAAATTTAACGATTTAAGATTTGATAATTTATTAAAAACACCAGGTATTATGTATTCCAAATGATTTTCTTGTATATTTAGTTGTTCTGTATTTTCTAACCCATCAAAAATATTGTTTGGTAAAAAATATATAGTTTTATTTGAAATATCAAGAGTATAGTTTGTTTTAATTGAATTACTTTCAAGTAAATAACAAACTTTTTCATCGTAATAAACAGTCATTGAATCACAAAAATAATTGTAATAAAATTCTCCACTTTCTGAAATATTAATTAATTTATTTAGTTAATTATTTATTAGTTATAAATTATAATTATAACTTATAATCAATGTTCATAAATTATACAAACTTACCATTAGTTTTTAGACTTTTCCAAAATGTAGATGAATTTAGAAATTCATCATCATTATCATCAACAAAAGGTACTTCTTCACCAATACTCTAAAAGTAAATTATTTTGTTAATGTAAATTATTTATATTTTTAACTTTGAAATTTTATTTATAATAATATTTTTTAATTAAAAAATTATTAAACTTTTAATTATTTTTATTATTATATCAGTTGAATATTAAAAACTTTAAATATTTCTAATATTTTTTTAACCAATACACTTATCTTTTCTATGCATTTGTTGTCTATATAAAAACAATATATTTTTTTTGATAAATAAATTATTAAATAAAATTTTTTTTAATTATTCATTTCTAATTTTATGAGGTACAAATTGTATTGGTTTAAGTTTACTATTATTTTATTATAAAGATATTAATTTGACACTGTCATTATATAAACAATTAAAATTTTTATTAAATACTCAGATAAAAATTAAAAAAAATTAACAATAGAAAAACTAGTAAATTGCACAAACGATTAAATATTTTTGAATTATAAATTAATATATATTTATTTTTATAATTTTATACTTACATAAATTATAATGAAATTTGTAATGATAAATATTAATAAACAAGTTAGTGAGCTAGCCATTTTTAGTGCTGTCACAGACACTGTAGACAATGTTAGGACTGGTCAAGACTCAGAATGTTGTAAAAAATGGTAAAATATATATTGGGGGTAGTGTTGCCCTTGGGGACATTACAGATACATTTTGGCTTTACTGGTGTTTACTAGGCTTTATCAAGAAGTGTGTGTGTGTGTGTATTATATAACCCCTAAACAACCCCTAGATTTTTTTATAGTTAAATAATATTTTCGTTTTTGATACTGAAAATAGAATAATTAAAAAAAATAAAAGAAAATTTATTATATTTTTTTAAAATTTTTACAACAATTTTAATTTAAAAACAATTAAAAATTTGTTATTTATATTTGTTTTAATTCTTTAATATTGATTCGATATTTTTTTTAAAGACGTAGGCTTTGAAATAAATAATTTTGTAATGAATATTTTTAATTTTACAACATATTTAATTATAAAAAAGAAATATACGTTTGTTTATTTCTAACGTAACAATAACGTAAGTATAATTTTTTTATCATTCAAGATCATCATCTTGCAATTATGATGCCAATTGATTATTCATCACTCCAACATGATTGACTCGTCTTGTTTCTTGCTGATGGAATTCTAAAAAATTTAATTTAATTTATATTAGTAAAATAAGATAATTATTATTATTATTATTGATGATAAATAAAATACTAACTTGCAATTATTAATTAATTTTTTAACAGTGTTTATTGTGTTTTAACTTTTTTTGCTTTTTTTTCATTTTTAAGTTGTGTTTTTTTTTCAGCATCACTACGCATTCTCTTTTTACGTAAAATATGAATTTCTCTTTTACGATCTTTACGTCCTTCAGTAACAGCTTTATAAAATTTCTTATGTTTTGGCTTCATTAATTTAGCACGAAGATTAAATGCATGTTTATCTTCTTTAGCAGCAGCCCAAGGTACTTCTTTTGTTACTTCACCAGCCATGACTTTCATTGTTTTTTTTTTAGCTAATTTATTTTTTTCTTCAACATCTAAATCTTGCTCTTTATCGTTATCATCTAAACCTTCAGTATTATCAAGATCAGCATCTTCATCTTCTTCTTGATGATTCTCTTCATCATCATCATCATCATCATCATTATTATTATTATTATCATCTTCGTTTTCTTCTTCTTCTTCTTCATCATCATCACCATCATCATCATCAACATCAGCATTTATTTTATATGATGGATCAATCATAGCACGTTCTTCTGGTGGCATGTAAACATCATTTAATTGTTCATTTTTAAATGGTGATAAATGTGGTGGAAGTACAGCACCCATTAAATATTCTTCAACTGGTAATAATTCACCTCTATTAATTGAATCAAATACCCATTGTGGTTGAACATAATAACGTGATATAAATTGTTTTTCCATGCTTGGTCTATCAACAATTTGATGTGTTATTGTCTCATTATTTTCATCAAATGTTGCACCAGCAAATGATGTTTTATCCCATGATACTTCACCACCAAATGCACGAATAACAAATACTAATGGTTCACGTGGAACTTCACGATTTAAAAAGAATTTTTTTCCTTCAAAAAGAGATCTTTCAGATATTAAATCTTCTTCTTCATTTCTTGGCTTTTCAACACTACCAATTGTATTTAATTTTGGTGGATAATACATGTTTAATGTGTGATAAAGTCTGTAATTAACAAATCCAAGCATGTAAATATAAAATTCAACAAATGTTGACATTATTCTAAAATCAACTTCAGCTTTTGATTGTGGCTCAAATGAAAAATTATGTGGTACAATCCATGTAATTGTTTGTCCTTTAATTTCTGCTTGATAATAATAACCCTTGATACTGACAAATACTTTTTTTAACCATTTACCAGCAATAACTGCATTTAAAAATTCATTAGTAAGTCTTTTACAGAGTTCAGATTGATCTCTTGGTACATGTGGCATTGATGGAAATGAACTAAACAAAAAACATAAAGTCAAACAATCATCTAGATCTCTTAAAGCATCAATAAATGTTGGATAACGTTCTTTTACAATATGATCTAATTTAACATTTGGACGATTATCTAAATAACGTTTCATGTCAGAATAATTTTTTAATGCTTTTGCTTTACTCATTTTTCTATTAAATATTTTTGTATCTCTTAATTTCCAAATGATTGGTTCATGCAACAAAAATTGTATATCTTTAATGTGATACAAAGTACTTATGCCAGATTTTCCTTTTTGTGCACGTTTTCTATTTCTTGGTTCACGTGGGTAAATACCCTTGAGTATACATAATTTACGAAATTCATTTAAAGTAAGTTGAAGCTTTTTTAAAGCAGCTTTTCTTGTTAAAAACTGAGCACCTTCTCCAGTTTTGTACTAAAATAAAAATAAATAAATAACAATTAATATAAATCATTATAAAAAAAAAAAAGAGAGCTACTTGACTTATGTAGATTAATTTATATTAATTAAATACTGTATAGACATATGTTTGTAATTATTTTATTATTAAATAAATAAATAGAATATTATAAAAAAAATAACCTACAATTAACAACATTATTAAAATAAAAAATTTCATACCTTTTTTTGTCCAATGACAACCATGATTCAATTAATATAAATTATTTAATTATTTTATTTCAAATTTTTATTATATCTACTTGTTTATAAAATTTTATTATTTATATAATAAAAATATACACCACGAGGAATCACGGTGCACAATTTTACGAGACAAGCACATGGAGCAATTTAGAGTTGTTTGGAGTAAAACGATCAAAGAAGATTATAAAACCAAGTTGGTAGTTTTTAGTCTTCTGAGTCCTTCTGAGAGTTTCGTAAATCAAACTAAATTAATATCAATGATTATCATATCATTTTTATTATAGGTACATAATACCTTTTTTTATTTAACAATAACTATATTAATTAAATTTTATAAATAATAAAATAAACATTTTTTTTTCATAAATTTTTTTTAACGTTAAAAAAAATTCCTACATTAACAGCCAAAACTCAAAGTGCCAACAAAAACAAAAACAGCTGTTATTTTTTTATTTGTTTATAAATATTGTAAGAAAGAAAAAAATATAGGTATATTTATTAAATTAATAATTATAAAAAATTTTTATTATTATCATAAAAAAAATAATTTCAAAATTAAAACACTAGAAAAAAAAAAAAAACAAATTAAATAAATAAAAATACACGTCAACCTTGAATAATATTTAGAGGCTGTTCCAGTTGATTTGACAGCCCACTGGCAACAATAAACAAAATACAACAATAAAAATTATAAATAGACATTGTAAATAATAAATGCCAAATGGAAGAAAAACTAAAAGCATATAGACTTAAAAAACGTAAAGAAAAAATTATGACAAATATCAAAGATTCAATACAAAATGTTTTTGTTAATAAAAATATTAGGTAAATAATAACATCATCTTTTTTTATAACAAATTTAATTTAATTTAAATTAAATTAAAAATAAAAAAAAAAAAAACATTTATAAGTTTACAGGATACTGATGATTTAGAGAGTATTAATTCTGATACTGAAGAAAGTACAGATATATCATCAACTGAAGAATCATCATTAGCTATTAAATTATTATATTTTTTACTTTGGATAACAGTTTATTTGATAGCATTACAATTAGAATTTGGAGCTGTTTATTTTATAATATCATCATTATTTTTTATATGGTTTAATACAAGATCAGAAAAAAAAAAAAAAGGTGAAATAAGTGCATATTCTGTGTTCAATCCAAATTGTGAAGCAATACCTGGTTCAATTAATATTGAACAATTAGAAAAAGAAATGGGATATGGAGTTTCACATTCATCATTGAAATAAAAAATGTTTTTTTTTTTTTTTTTTTTTTTTGTTAAACTTTACTATAAATATATAAATTATGTTATATTATTTATTGTAAAATTATTTATAACATTGTTATAACAATTTAACATTTCTTCAAGATATTTATTGATATTATTATTATTATTATTTTGAATTAATTCATAAAGTATTGTTGTATCAGTTTTTGATATTAAATTATCATCAAAACATAATAAATTAATTTCAAGATTTAATATTAAATCATTCATCATTCTTACATCCAATGATCTGAAACATAAATATTTTTTATTTAATAATAATAATAATTTATATAATATATTTTAATAAATTAATTATTTACTTGAATGGTACAATAGAATTTATTTTGTCTTTTAAATTATTTCCAAATTTTGTTATAATCTTTATTTTATCATCAATATTTTCTGTAAAATAATATTAAATTAATTATTAAATATTGTTTTATAATTATTATTATAAAAATATTATTCTTACTTTTAAATGATGATGGTATAACATCATGTAAATCATTAAATGTATGATCAATTGTATCTTTAATATTTTGAGGATACCAATGAAATAATGTTATCTGTGATAATTTCCATATACTTGTTGTTGTTATTTTAGCAAAATTTTTCCAATTATCAATAAATATATTATCATTATCATTAAATATTTTTGATGATTGTGTCTATAAAAATAATTAAAAAAATTATAAATAATAAAGATAAAAAAATAAATTAAAACATAAATAATACATACATATTTTATTCTTGCATGTGGTACATCAATATTTAATCTACATAAATTATTATTAAATTCATCATATTGAATATTTTTATTTTCTTTAATTGTTTCTAATACAACTGATTTAATCATATCTGAACCTGATGTTATATATTGTCCATCAGAATATAATGATTCACTCTCTAATGATATAAAAGCAACAATATTTTTTTTACTATAAGTTGGTATATAATTAATATCAATTGATAAATTATAATTTTCACAAAACATAAATGTTAAACTTCTTCTTGGTATCCATTTAAATTGTATTTTTAAATTATTTAATTCTTTTATTATTTCAATGATAATTGATATTGTTGATGTTTCTGTTGCATGAAGAACAACAAATTTATCTTGAAATATAAATAATTTTTTAATATTAAATATTAAAAATATTTTTATAAATAAAAATTAATGTAATTATTACCTGGTTCACGTTTACCTATAACAGTTCCAATGATACATCCCATTTGATGTGTTAATTTATCAAAATATTTTAAATTTGTTAATATTTCTTTGATATTTTTTAAACTGCTATTTCTTTTATTTAAATAATAATAATAATAATATTAATTAATATTTAAAATTTTATAATATATAAATTAAAATTTTCTTACTTGTATAATAATTGATCAATTGAATGATTATTATTTTGTAATTTATCAATAATAATTTGTCTCATGTATTCAATATTTTCAAGGCCATTACCAGTATGTTCAAGACGTTCTTGTTCAACACGTGTATTATTTGCTGTATCAGCAGCAAATCTACCAAGACAAAAACCACAAACAAGACACAAAAAACCAATTGAAAATAAAAATGATATACACATTCTTTTTGTTATAAATTCACTTGTTTCTTCAAAACCTCGTGCTGTTTGATAACTCAATACACGTTGCATTATTATTTATTTTTTTATTTAAATAAATATACAAATTAAAATATAATATTAAATAAATATCAATTTTAAAAATATTTATTTATTTAAAAAATAATATAAACATCAATGTATTATACTCAAATATCATAAAATAATGAAATATAAAATAAGATTTTTGGCATGATGTTTAAATCAAGACTGTTAAATCAAAATAAAATAAAATAAGTTTCTCAAGTTACTTTAATTTACCACCACTCTAAAATTACTTATTTTAATATCAAAATTAAAATTTTTTTTATTATAAAATTAATATCTATAATAACATTTTTTTAAATATAATTTAATTTAAAAAAAAAATATAATATAAATTAATCAAATATATATTTTTAATTATAAATTAATTAATAAAAAAATTTTATTTTTTTATTATTTTTTAAAAATAATACGCATTAATATATTAAAATTCCAAAGTTTTATAAAAATAGTTTGAGTACAAGTGTTCAAGGTCTTTTAACTGTAGACAAAAATTGAAAAATAATAATATATTTTTAAAAATAAAATAGAACAACTCATTGAATATAAAATATACAAAAACAATATAATTTTTAAATTTATAATTTAATTTTTTAAACAATAACATTATTAAAAAAAAAATGTTAATTAATTTTTTCATAAATAATAATATATTGACCATAATTATTTTGTGGAAAATAAGAATTAAATATTTTACCAATTTGTTTATAATTTTTTAAAAATTCAGATATACGATTAACAATATTATCATAAACAATTAAAATACTTGGTAATGATATATTTTTATTATAATAATTATCATTAAGCCATTTACTTGGATTATAAAAAAATTCATCAGCTTGATCAATATAATTATTAATATAATAAAAATTTGGTTCACATGTTAAAAATTTAATTGTTATATTTTTATGTATATGACTATAAAGTGGCATTGCATGACAAGGTGTTAAATACATAATATCATGTTTAATTGTATTTTCAATTGTTAATTTATTATCTAAAAATTTAACAGTATCAATTGGACCACGTTGATGTATAACACTAAAATAAATACCAGGTATAATATTTGTTAATATTAATATAAAAATTAATAATTTTTTATATTTATTTATTATTAAATTATTTGTAAATGGTGTACATGTACAAATAAAAATAATCATTGGTAAAATTGGTAATAAAAATCTAAATTCTTTATGTTCTAATAATGAATAAATTAATATTGTCCATAATATTGATATTAAACAAACAAATTGTTTAGTTAATGAATAATAATTTTTTATAATTTCATAACCAATAAATGGTAATAATATTGTAAATAAACCACTTAAAACTGGTAAACCAATAAATATATACCATAATAAATGATGTTTACCATAAAAATCAGCAATATTATTAATAATATTTATACGAAAAAATTCAATAGGTGTTACTATTAAATCACCATAACAATATGTATCAATAATTGTTGAATATATTAATGTTATTATTGCAATAATAATATATTCAAATAATAAACGATTAAAACTTTTTTTTGATGAAAATATATGATAAATACATATTGGTATCCATGGTATTATTATTGTTGGTCTTATTGAACATATAAAACCTAATAGCCATAAAAATTTTGTACTATCTGATGTTATTCTTTTATTTTTATTCCAAGGAAATATTGATAATCCAATTATTGTTAATGATGTTTCTAATGTATTTGTTAAAGTTCTTGTTGCACAATAATACCAATACCAATTAATAACTAAACAAAATAATGTTAATTTATTTTTTGTCCATAGATAAAATCTAAAAATAAAAAATAATATATATTTTTTAATTAATTTTCATTGTAATATACTTACTTATAAATAAATATATTTTGTATGAATAAAATTAATTCAAACCTGTAATCAGCATAGCCACTTAGTATTGCTTGTAATATTCTTGGAAGTGTTGTTAACATATTGACTGTATCTAAATTTAATAATGCTAAAATATTGTATAATATTGATATTATAAATGGATATATATAACTTCTTATCATTAATTTCCATTCCCATGTTAAATAACCATAATTAAATGATAAATTATGAGCTACTTCAAGAGATTGCCAATATTCATCAGGTACATGACTTGTTTGAACAATATATACTGATATTAATCTCCAAATAATCAGACTAATTAATATATATTTTGGTTTCTTAAATAACATTTTTTTTTTTTTTTATCAATTGTTATGTATACAATAGTTGAATTTTTTAATTTGTAATTCAAGATTGTTTTTGATTTGTTTACTTGTTTTTTTATGTAACGATAATTAATAAATTACACTTATTTAAAGATTAATAAAATATTTCTAAATGTTTAAATAAGTTTAAACAAAAAATTGGTATTTTATGTTAACAATAACACCAAGATCTGTCAAGAATCCATGATGATGATGTTGATGAATCCTAAATCCATTTGAAAGCTGATATAATTCAAGTTTTTTGAATAATTAAAAAAAAAATTTTCACAATAAAAATTGTCTGTTTTCACTTAAAGTTTATAATTAATTAATATTATTAAATTAATAATTTTAAAGATAAAAAAATCTGTACTTTAATCACACAAATATTTTCAATGTTTACATACAAAAAAAAATAATAATAAATCATCAACAAAAAAATTAAGAACGATTTAAAATGAACGACATAATAAATTGAATGAAAATTCACCTTAAAAATTTAAAAAATTACTTTTTATTTATTTATTTATTGATTTTTTTATAAATATTGTTTATTAAAATTAATTTATATTTAAAAACTAATTTGTGTTAATTTATATGATTGATAAAATTAATTTTAATAAAAATTGAAAAACATTTAAATTAATAAATTTTAAAAATTATTTTTTGATTAATTTATTTACCTATAAATTAAAATTATCTATAAACAAAAAAAAAATAATAATAATAAAACATTTGTTTATTTTTTATATTTTAAAAATAATTTATTATTTAACCTGCGCATTTTAATATGACACTGTTGAAATATTTTGTTTAATCTATATCATCAACATCTACCTTGGATACTTTGGTTTGTCAAAATATCATTATATAAATTAAAACAATAAAATCAATGATGACAATAAAAATATCAAAATTGTAAAATAAAAAATAAAAAAAAATAAGGTAATATACTTACTTACTTTCACTAAATATATATTGAAATATAAATTAATAAAATTAATAAAATTTCAGATATTAAAATAATATTTATTAAATATGAATAATAAAAAATTGGATTATAAATTAATAAATGATGATAAAAAAAATCCAGAATTAACAGTACAAATGTTTTTTGAATTTATGCGTACAGCATATCAAGTTAATGATAGTTTTGATGAATTATCAGCAATATTAACAGAAAATAGTGAAATAAATTGGAATGAATTAGCTAAAATAAATTTAAATAATAATGAATCATCAAATGAAAAATCAACAGAAACTGATAATTTTGAAATAAATAATGATACAAAAAATGATAAAAATAATAATGATGATGATAATTTAGATAAAAAAATAAATAATAATAAAAATAATGATAATGATAAATCATTATCAAAATTATTAAAAACAAATTTAAGTGATGTATTACATGAAGGTTTACTTGATTCAGTATTACCTTATATGATACCAAAACAATCAGTATCACAACCAATTATTAAAAAACAAATATTAAATAATGATATTAAAAAAACATCATCATTAACAACATCAACAATATTAAATATAAAAAATGATAATAAAGATAAAGATAAAGATAAAGAACGTAATAAAATAAATCGTAAATTAATTGAAACAGAAGTTGAAATTCATGTTTGTGATGAAGCTAAAAATATAAAAAAAGATTTTCGTTGTCCACAAAAATTATTGATACAAAAAATGTGTTATTTTTCTGATGTTACAGCTGGACAAAAATTAGAAGAAATGGATATATCAGTACATTGTGATATAATAATATTTGATTGGTTAATGAGATGGGTTAAAAAAGATATTATTAAAAAATCTGAATGGCCAATATTAGAAGCAAATAATGTTATACCAATAACAGTATCAGCATCATTTCTTCAAATGGAACCATTACTTGAACAATGTTTAATTTATTGTCATGAAAATATGACTGATATATTAAAAACACCAACAATATTAACATGTTTAAATGATAATATATTTACAAAATTATCAAATTTATATACAAATATTGATGTTGAAAAATTAAAAGATAAAAAAGATAAAATACAAAGTCGTTTATATTGTAAATTAATATTATCATTAATTGATGAATTACCAAATTATAAAATAGGACATTATAGTTCATTATCAACATTTTTTAAATGTAGTAAATGTCATAAATATATTATAAATATAATATCAAATTCAATACCATGTATATCAAATTCAATGAAAATTGATACAAAAGGTAATATTATTAGTAAACATACACGTGATATAACATGGACACTTAATAATTATATTATTAATTTAAAAAATGAATTACGTACATGGAGAAAAGTTTATTGGCATTTATGGGGTGATTGTCATTTTATAAAATGTCGTTATTGTGATATATCATTTCCAATTAATCAAATGGATTGGTGTTGTTATCATCCAGATAAACCACAATATTTTACAAATGAACAACAAAAAGGTACATCATTTCCAATTGGTAGATATCCATGTTGTAGTCAACGTGCATATCGTTTTGAAGTATTAATTAATCGTCAAGGTTGTCGTTATAAAGAACATATACCTAAAATAACAACTGATTATGATGGACATATATTAAATATATTTACAATGTATAGAGATATTATATCATTAGATCCACCATTAAAATTTTATCCAGATAAAATAACAAGACTTGCTACAAAAGATTCATCAATACCAAATGATAAATTATTATGTAAAGAAATTATGTGGTGGGATGGTATTGAATTAGTACCATCAAGACCAAAACTTGGTTTACTTGGTAAATATTGGAGTGGAATAAATACAATTAAAAAAAATTTTTTAGTTCATGAAAATCGTGGACAACAAAAAAAATATTTACAACAACAACAACATAATTCACAAATTGTAAATACATCAAAAGAATCATTATCAAGTAGTGAAACTGATAATGATGATGTTATTAATAGTGGTGGTGGTAATGCTGGAGGTGGTGGTGGTGATAGTAGTATTGATGAAGATTCTGATAATGGTGAAGAATCACATGCTTGGAAAACATTTAAACCAATTGAAAAATTTAAATCAAAATATGGAAATTTTATTAAAAGGTATTGTTTAATTAAATTTGTTTAATTTATTATTTATATAATTAATATATTTAAAATATTATTATATATTGATAGAAATGATCAAACAAGAAATTGGAATATGAATTTATTAGTTAGATATAATCAAGATAATCAACGTGATTTTGAAGAACGTGCTGTAGCTCAAATGATAGCATTACTTACAAAAAGAAATATTATTGAATTAAATATTAATCAACAAAAAACAACAAAAAATTATTATGGACAAAACTGGAATCACAAACCAATTGGTATATATTATTTTATTTAAATTTAAATTATATATATAAAAACCTAATTAATATTGTTAATATATACCTATATATATATTTATTTAGGTGGTACTTATATAAAATTGGAAGCTGAATTTCGTGAAAATACATTACAATATTCTAAAAATAAAAATACAAATAATGCAAAAGTATCAATACGAGTTAAATCATCAAAATCATAATAAATTAAATAAAAATAAAATAAATAAATAATTTAATAATAATTAATAATGATATTTATATATTTATAATTAAAAAAAAAAAAAAGTTTCATTGTGACATTTTGTTTGAATTTTCAACAGCTTGTTTAATTAAATCACTACGATCTAATAATTTATCTAATTCTTCATTAGTAAATATACCTTTTTTTGTATCAAATATTTCATGTTCAGTTTCTTTAAGTAATTCTTTCATAATCATTAATGAATCTTTATCAGTACTACCAGCTAAATTAAGTTCTTTTGATATAACAAGTTTTTCAAGTTTTCTTTTAGCAACACCACGATTAACAATTAATTCATCATACGAACCTTTTGTACATAATTTATAAATAATAACTGGACGTTTTTGTCCAATTCTATGACATCTAGCCATTGCTTGAATATCAGCTTGTGGATTCCAATCACTGTCAAATATAATAACAGTATCAGCACCCATTAAATTAAGACCAACACCACCAGCTCTTGTTGTTATTAAAAATAAAAATACATTTGGATCATTATTAAATAAATCAATATTATATTGTCTATCTTCTGTTTTATATTTTCCATCAATACGTGTCCATTTCCATGGTCTCATTTCTAAATAATCTTCAATATAATCTAATATTTTTGTCCAAGTTGAAAATATTAATACTTTATGGCCACCTTCATTAAGTTTTTTTAACATTGCATCAAGTACTAAAAATTTACCAGATGATTTTATTAAATTATCATCAATTAATGGTTCACCAGCATTATTTTTTGGATGATTTATAATATATGGATGATTTACAATCATTTTATACATAACAGAACGTTGAGAATTTATATTTAATAAATAATCACGATTATTATCAGTTATTTTAACATGTTTATCCCATATTTTTTCTAATTCACTTCTTTTATCTTCATCAATAAATGCTGGTGATGAACGTGTTGATCTTTTATTATTAATATCAATTTTACTATGACTAGTTGATGATAATGATGATAAATTAATAATTGTTTTTTTATTATTTAAATCATCACAAAGATTATTTTTATTTATAATACTATTACATTTTTTTATTTGATTATCATTAATTGTTACATCATCAACAATTGATTGAACAGATTTACCATTAGCCAATGTATGTATATCTTTATTTAACATTGCTGTATATAATTCATGTTGTATATCAGTCATCGGTGCATATATAACAACTTCTTTTTTTAATGGTATATCTGGACATACATCATCTTTTAATCTTCTTAACATAAATGGTTTTAATATTTCACGTAAATGTGATATTATTTTTTTTTCTTTTTCTTGTTCTAAAAATTTTTCTTTACCTTTATCATTTAATAAATCTTTAATATCAAACCATGATTCAAATATATCAAGATCATTAAATACATCTGGCATTAAAAAATTTAATAATGACCATAATTCAGTTATATTATTTTGTAATGGTGTACCAGTTAATAATAAACGATGTATTGATTTACATTTTCTTAAAATTTTAAATAATGTACTATTTTTATTTTTTAAACGTTGTCCTTCATCAATAATAATATAACGCCATTTATTTTTAATAATAAAAGTTTTTTCAAATGATGCTGTTTCATATGTTGTTATTACAACTGGATATGTTTTATAATTATTATCAATAATATATTGTTTATTTATTTGTTTTTTTTGATTTTCACGTTTAATATAATTACCATGTAATGTTACTATTGGTATTATTGATGCAAATTTTTTAAATTCAATTTGCCAATTTGGTAATGTTGATAATGGACAAATTATTAAATATGGTCCTTCTATATTTTTTTCAATTAAATAACATATTAATGATATTGTTTGAATTGTTTTACCAAGACCCATTTCATCAGCTAATATACCACTCATTCCATTATCATGTAATGCTATTAACCATTTTAATCCAATTTCTTGATAATCACGTAATACTGCATTAAGATATTTTGGTTTTTTATAAATTCCAATTGATGCTGATTTTATATCTTCATCATCTGAATCACTATTATTATCATCATCTGATGATAAAATTATTAATTCAGCTTCAATTTGTTTTTCACTGAGATTTATTTTATTTTTTAATCTTACACGAGCTTCTGGTGATAATATATCATCAAATTTATTATTTTTAACTTGTTTTTTTTTTGCTGGTTGTTTATTTATTGATAAATCTTTTTTTTTTCTTTTTTTATTTGATGTTGATGTATCATTACCATTTATTTTATCCAATAAAAATGATGAATAAAATTTACTTTTTGTTAATAAATGCATTAAACGTTTATATGTTTGTTCACGTTGTTCTGATTTATATTTTTCTTCAGCTAATTTATCAGTTTCACGTTTTGTTTTAATAATATCTTTTTTTATATGTAATTCAGTCTTAATTTCATTATTAATTATTGGTTCTGCTGTTGTTTTTTCAGACTTTATTTCATTTTCAAAATCAGCCACTGAAAAAATAAATTTAATTGTATTTTTTTTTATTAATTAATTTTAATAATTATTAGTGTTTTTTTTTAACTTACATGTTATAGTTCTTGTAGATCCTGATATTATTATTGGTAATTTTTCATTATTTGAAGCAATTTTATCATTTGTAAAATTCATTTTATTATTATTGTCAATACTGATAATTAAAAAAAATAAATAAATAAGTTGTTTATTATTTTTTTTTTTGCTTTTGTTGTACTTGTTTGTTATTGAAATTTTTTTTCATAACATTACTCTGTCAATGCAATTTATAATTCAAAATTGTTTTCTTTTTTTTAGCATAAAATGTTAATTGAAAAAATAATAATTAAAATCTCTCACTGTCAAATATTATAATTAATTTTTTAATTAATTGACATTTGGCTGGAGCTGGACAAAATTATTATCCAGTTTTCTTTCTCTCTCTTTTTTTCTTGTTATTTTTTTTTCTTATTCTGGCGGTAAAATCATTAGCAGTTATTTATGTAAACACAAGATGGAGCCGAAAAAACAATATGGCGATGTTTATAAATTTTAAACAAATAATTTAAAAAACAACAACAAATATAAAAAGAGCAACTTGATATGTATGATCACTTGGAGTCCATGCCAATGAATAAATTATATGAAAAATATATAATCAGTAATAACGACTATCTTGTAAATAAAACAAATAATTATTTGACAATGAATTTTAATTTTTATTAATCAACATTTTAAAAATTTAGAAAAAGGTAATTAAAAATACAAAAATTGAGAAATAGCATTTAGTACATATTTATGAAACAGTCGCAATTATAAAAAACAAGTATCCTTATCTAAAAAAAATGCAATATTTTATAGCAAAGTTAAACGTTATTCAATAACAATATTTCAAATCAGCTCTGCTATAAATATTGCATGTATAAAATAATTGACAAATTATTTCAATATATTAATTTGAATAATTTAAATATTATCAAAAAAAAAATATATATATATATAATATTGATGAAATTAATGAATTAAATACTTCATCATGATTAATAAAAAAATAAATTACTTAAATTCAGTCTTAATTTGTAATCTTGTAATATTAACACGTACTTCTTTCATTGGTGGAAATATTTTTTTTTCTTTTTTAATTAAATTTTTTTTAATATTATTTTTAAACTTGAAATTTTCATCATCACTATCAATTATTTCAACGCATTCAATATTATTATTTTGTTGTTTTTGAATTTTAGCATTACTAGTTAAGTTCCATTCATTATGATTTTTCATTTGGTTTATTAAATCACTACGATCCATAAGTTTATCAAGTTCTTCATCAGTAAACAAACCTTTTTCTGAATTAACAATTTCATGTTCAGTTTTATCAAAAAGTTTTTGCATTGCTAAAAGCATATCTTTATCAAAACTAGCAAAATTAAAATCAGCTGATATAACAAGTTTTTCAAGTTTTCTTTTAGCACTAGCACGATTAACAATTAATTCATCATATGAACCTTTTGTACACAGTTTATAAATCATAACTGGACGTGTTTGTCCAATTCTATGACATCTAGCCATTGCTTGAATATCAACTTGTGGATTCCAATCACTATCAAATATAATAACAGTATCAGCACCCATTAAATTAAGACCAACACCACCAGCTCTTGTTGTTATTAAAAATAAAAATACATCTGGATTATTATTAAATAAATCAATATTATATTGTCTATCATCTGTGTGATAACTTCCATCAAGACGTGTCCATTTCCATGGTCTCATGTCTAAATAATCTTCAATATGATCTAATATTTGTACCCAAGTTGAAAATAATAATACTTTATGACCACCAGCATAAAGTTTTTTTAACATTGCATCAAGAATTAAAAATTTACCAGATGATTTTATTAATTGTTCATCAATTTTACGTTGACCAACATCATTTGTTGGACAACTAATCATATATGGATGATTTACAATTTGTTTATACATTGTTCCACGATGACCACTTATATTTGATAAATAATCATAATTTTTATCAGTTACTTTAATATGTTCAGCCCATTTTTTTTGTACTTGTAATTTTTTATAATCAATAATATTATGTGAATTTTTTTTTTCATATAATACAGCATATGGATCATAAAAATGACTACTATATTTATGTCTTAATGCACATTTTCTTTTTGGTCTAACACCATTAATATCATCAACAATTAATGGTTCACATTCTGTATGAAATAATACATTTAAATCACGATTTAATGTTGCTGTATATAATTCACGTTGAAGATCAGTCATTGGTGCATATATTATAACTTCTTTTTTAGGTGGTATATCTGGACATACATCAGTTTTTAATCTTCTTAACATAAATGGTTTTAATATTTCACGTAAATGGGCAACAATATTTTTATCTTTTTCTTGTTGTAAAATATTATCAGTACCATTTTTATCAAGTAAATCTTTAACATCAAACCATGATTCAAATACATCAAGATCATCAAATAATTCTGGCATTAAAAAATTTAATAATGACCATAATTCACACATATTATTTTGTAATGGTGTACCAGTTAATAATAAACGATTCATTGATTTACATTTTGATAAAATACGAAATAATAAACATTTTTGATTTTTAATACGTTGTCCTTCATCAACAATAATATAACGCCATTTAAATCTAACAATACGTCCTTTTTCTGATACTGGTGTTTCATATGTTGTTATAACAACTGGTTGTGTCTCAAAACCATTTGGTAATTTATACATTTTTTTAATATTATTCAATTGTTTTAAACGTTCATCTGCTTTACCATATAATATTACAAGTGGTATATCTGGTGCAAATTTTTTAAATTCAATTTTCCAATTTGGTATTGTTGATAGTGGTGCTATTATTAAATATGGACCAGCCAATTTTTGACTCATTAAATAACATATTAATGCAATTGATTGTACTGTTTTACCTAATCCCATTTCATCAGCTAATATACCACTCATTCCATTATCATTAAGTGCAATTAACCATTGTAGTCCTACTTTTTGATAATCTCTCAATTCACAATTTAAATATTCTGGTTTAACATATATTTTATCTGTTTGTAATTTTATTTCATGATCATTTTCTGTATCAGATATTTCAGTATTATCATCAGTAATTGATTCATTAATATTTATATTTTTTATTATTTTATCTTTTAATTCTGGTGATACAATATCTTTGATTGCTTTGACATCATAATCTTTGGCATCAAGTTTAATACGTTTTTTTGATTTAACATTTTCTTCTTCATCATCTTCATCATCTTTATTATTATCAACAGATCCAGTATTTATTTTAGTTTTAAGAAATGATGAATAAAATTTACTTTTTGTTACTAAATGCATTAAACGTTTAAATGCTTTTTCTTTTTGTTCATTTTTATAACGAATTTCAGCATTAATTTTTACTTCTTTTTTTTCTAGTTTTCTTTTTTTCAGAATTTCATATCTTATTTGACTTTCTGTTAACTCCTTATTAACCATAACTGTAAAAATTTTATAAAATATATTATACAAATTGTTTTTTCAATTAAAAATAATATTATTAATAAACAAAAATTTTACCATCTGAATTTAATTTTGTTTGTATTATTTCATTTGTTTCTGTAGTTGTTAAAATATTATAATTATCATGTGGTATTTTTGTAGCATCATTGACATTTGAAGTAACAGTTTCATCACTTGAATCTGAATCAATTGTTATTACATCATCATCATCATCATCATCATCATCATTGTTATCATTTGATGAACGCCAAGTTTGTTTTCCTTGAGTAAAGCAAAATTTTTCATTAAATTTTATTGATGAATCAATCTCATTTGACATGAATAATTTTTCACCAACAAATGGTTGTGGTTCAGCTTGTTTACCACCATCATCTTGAGTATATAAAAATTTAATTTATTAATTTAATCATCAAGTAATATAAACAATATGTAAATAAATTTTTACAACTTACCAATAATGTTTTTTATTTGTGTATCGTGTTTGTTTACATAATTTTTATGAAAAACATTTGGATTTGCATTTTCATCCATTATGCTTACTGTATTTATTAAAATTTTATTAATTAAATTTAAATATTGTTAATCAATAAATAATAATATATTTTTATATTGTTGTGTAAATTATTTTTTATATAAATATTCACTAGGTTATGTTTATATTTTTAAAAACAATTTTTATCAGAGTAAAACTTTTATCATAAAAATAAAATATAATAAATAAATAAAATATAATTTTAATTATTTTAGTTTATACTTTTAATTTATCATTTATATTATTATTTATTATACAAGATATATATCTTTAAAATAATTTTTTCTTTATCAAGTTAACACTTTATTGCTGTCACTTATTTAAGCTTGTTGAAGCCGGACTTTTGCAGTTTTTAGTGATAAAAATCTAAACAAATAAATAAACTAGAAAACCTGGAGATATGATATTTGCATAGGAATGTTTTTGATTCAATACAATTTTTATTTTAAACTTATTTATTATTTATTTATAATAATATTGAAATGACAGTCAATTATGTACAAAATTAATACAAGATAAGTAATTAAATATTAATAATTATTACAATCAAAAAACGTTATTGTTTTTATATTCAATTGATTTTTTTTTATTCTTACAGATTTAAAAAATTCATGTATCATTTAATTATTAGTTTACTAATAATGTTTAAAAAATTTGTTGTTTCTTATACTATCAGTCTATCACCTGGAGTAAATTTTACCTGGAGTATTCCAAACGAGATAAGAGAATTAATTGAGTTAAAAAATTCTAATGGATCAAAATTATTAATAAAATTGTTAAATACTTCAGGATTAAATTGACTAAGCATGTTTGATTGTAAATACAATAAATACGTAAGTTTTTTATTTTTATTAAAAATATTAATTGAAAGATCTACCAAATTATTATCACTGATTTCTCAAGTATCAAGCTTGGATAAGTTATCAAACATATTAGATTCAAGACTTGTTAGTTTGATTGTAAATATAATTCAGTAAGATATTTAAATTCATTATTTAATACTTCTTTTGTAAGAAATGATAAATTATTGTTACTGAGATTTAATTCATGAAGATAAAACAAACTATTAAAAATATTAGGTTCAAGAGTAGTTTAGTTTTACAACTGCCAGAGAGTACCAGGCACTCTATTTTTTTTTTTTAGAAGAAAATCTATTAAATCTATGTAGGTTGGTGTGTGTGTTTGCTATTTGGTGCTATTTGGAGTATTTTATTTCATCTATCCAACATAAAACTGCGGGAAAATATACATCACATATAAAAAAACTCGATATTTAAAAATCCCATAACAATATGAGATCAATAATATATTTCAAGATGAATTAAAAATTATTATTTATAATAATTTTTATAATAAAAAAAAAGAAAAAACAAATAACAATAATAATTAATTATGAAAAAAATTTAAAATGCATGTATTAAATTATATTACAATTACAAAATAATTACAATAGATTAGATAATGACTAATGACATTTGATTGTTAATATTTAATAATCTAATTGATCGCGATAAAAAAAAAACTTGAAATACTAATATTGGACAGATATAAATATTGTCAATTGTATATGAACTATGAAAAGTTTATTGTCTTTTTTGTTTTCAATTCTTCACCAGGAATTTGATTGTAATATTACAATTTAAATTATACATTTGTTGATGTTATTTATTCTTCATATTCGTCTTCAGATGGTATTAATGGCACTTCATTCACATAATTGTTGTTAGCATCATTAACATTATTATTATTATTATTATAGTCTTGAATTGCCATGGAATCATCATCTTCTTCATCACTGCTTGCAAAAGATTCATAGCCACCATGCTCAGCCATGTAAACTGAACGTCCACCATTTTCATTTTCAAAATGTAAATTGCCTTCATCATCCTGATAAAGATTATGTTGCTATAATTAATATAAAAAATGATACAAAAAATTAATATTTAAAACATGATAAATATACATATAAAGTTTTTAATATTTTTTTTTTATTATTTTTACCTGGGCATTGTCATATCTATCACCAGCTTGATTTTCTTGGGATTCTCCAGTAACAATATTTGATTGTACATTAACATTACTTGATTGTTCACCAGATGATTCTCCATTATTACTTGATTGTTCACCAGTTGACTCTCCATTACTTGATTGTTCACCAGTTGATTCTCCATTACTTGGTTGTTTACCAGATGATTCTTCATTACTTGATTGTTCACCAGATGATTCTTCATTACTTGATTGTTCATCATTTGGTTGTACATTATTTGATTCTTCATCACTTGATTCCTCATCATTCGATTCTTCATTACTTGATTGATCATTTGATCCATCATCACTCATTTCTACATCATTTGCTTGTTCATTTCTCTGGATTTCTTCATTTAATTGTTGTTCATCTCCTTCATCAATGTCAGGTTCAGCATCCAAAAGTTGTTGAATATCACCACCAATAATTTCATTAGGTTTAAAACCAGCGTTTTTAAATGCCTCAAATATTGTCATGATTAATCAGTAAATTAAAACCTAATATACAAAACAAAAATCAAAATTTTCATATTCATTATTTGTCACATAAAATTAATTTTTTTTTTTCAAAATAAATTATCAATTTATCAATCAAATTTATATTAAAATTTTCATGTCAAAAAAATACAAGCAAGCAGTGTAAAAGTTGTAAATAAAAATTTCCAATATTGCCACGTCAGTTGACTAATAAATGATTATTAAAATCTCAAAATAATTATACATTTTTAATGATTAAAAATCAACAAAACAAAAACAACAATGTATTATTTAAAAATTAAAATATATTTTTAAATTTATTTATATAAATTTGATATTAAAAAAAAATAATTTTAATTTAATATTGCATTGAAAAAGAGCAGTACAAGCACATGTCTTGTATTTCTTTTTTTTTTTTTTAAATTTTATTTCAAATAGTCAATTAAATTAATTAATAAATAATTATTATCCCAATAAATAATGATAAATTATATTTTTAATTAAAATTATAATAATTATTTAAACATACCTTATCGATGAATTATAAATTGCTGATGATTTTATGTTGTACAAGTCAATGCAAGTTGGGTATTGTTGCAACTGATGATGATGTTGTTATGAATGAAAGAAAATTATAAAAACTACTAAAAGTTTTTCTTGGCTTTCAACAATGTGGCTTGATGTTGTTTGTATATGTTTACAATCTTACAAACCTGTACATACCCCACCATCTAAATTACTTCACCTTGATTCCCAAGAAAACTAAAAATACTATTTTTGTTTATTCATCGTAAATTGAGTCAATGTTTATTTATTTATTTATTTATTTTTTGATATCGTCATATTGGTTTTAAATTGTTTGTTTATTATTATTCAATTCAAAAAATACAAAGATTTAATAAAATAGAAAAATACATTTATTAATAAATAAATTTTTAAACAGATAATTATTTTTTTGTATCAGAATGTTTATTAAATTACAAATGCTTAAATATAAAATTACAATTTATATCTTAAATTTAACAATTATTTTAGATGTAGAATTAAAATTAAATTACAATAAAAATAATTTTTAATAATTATATTACAAAAAATTATTAGTATTTATGTATTTTATTGTATTTTTTAATGATTAAAAATAATTAAAATAATAAAAATGTTTAAAACAAGTATCATTATTTATAATATTATATGAAATAGTTTCATTGTATGTTTGTTGTTTGATATTTTTTAAAATTAATTTTTTATCATTTTCTGTTAAATTAAATTTATTATTATAAATATTAAATAAATTTAATTGTTGTAAATTTGCAATAATATCAGGTTTAAATTCATTGATATTATTTGATTGTAAACACAAAAATTTAAGAATTTTATTATTACTAAAAATATTAATTGAAAGTTCTGTTAAATTATTTTTACTGATATCTAAAACTTCAAGTTTAGACATGTTACTAAAAATATTTGCTTCAAGATTTTTTAATTTATTTGATTCTAAATTCAATTGCAACAAAGTTTCCATTTTATTAAATACATCTTTTGGAAAATATGTTAAATTATTATAACTCATATCTAATATACGCATTACATGAGATGTACTAAAAGCATTTGGATCAATATTAGTTAATTTATTTGATTTTAAATACAAATTATTTAAATATCTTAAAGCAATAAATGCATTTTTTGGAATAAATTCTATATCATTATAACTCAAATCTAAATGTTCCAAATTTGGTACATACTCAAATATATTAGGTTCAATTTTTTTCAATTGATTTGATTTTAAATTTAAAATGAATAAAGGACGAATTCCTCTAAGTACATTTTGTGATATTAATTTTAAATTATTATGACTTATATCCAAAAGATGAAGATGATTTAAATGATAAAATACAAAAGGTACTAAATTGATTAATCTATTTGAATTCAAATTTAATGTTTGAAGATGAAACAATTTTTTAAATGCACCACGTGAAATATGTGTTAAATAATTATTACTGAGATCTAAATATTCAAGATTAGGTGTATGAACAAAATTATAAGGTTGAAGACTTTTTAATTGATTTGATTGTAAACATAAATAATTTAAATAATATAAACCATGAAATATACGACGTGAAACAAATGTTAAATTACTATAACTCATATCTACTTTTGATATTAATACAGAAAATAAAACATAAAAAGTACTTGGTTTAAGAATTAATTTTCTATTAAAATTTAAATATAAATTTTGCAATGAATTTAAACCATCAAATGTATCTAAAGAAATTGATGTTAAATTTGTATTATTACTGATATCTAATTCAGTAACAAGTTTTAATCCATTAAATGTTTTTTGTGAAAGTGATGATAAATTATTATTACTGATATCTAAATGTCTTAAAGAATTTATAAAATTAAATGTATCAGGTTCAATATGTCTCAGTCCATTTGATTGGATTGATAAATATTGTAAAAATAATGTTCCATTAAATGTACCTTTTTCAATTATTGATAAATGATTATAACTGATATTTAAAATAAGCAAATCCGGTAAATTATTAAAAATATTTGGTTTAAGATGTGTTAATTTGTTTTTATATAAATATAATTCAGATAATGATTTTAATCCATTAAATATACCTAATGGAAGAGATGTTAAATTATTTTCACTTAGATCTAAAATTTCGAGTTTTGTCAAGTTTTTAAAAGTAGAAACTTCAATTTCAGTCAGTTGGTTCTTTTGTAAATATATATGAGTTAAAGATATTAAACGATTAAATGTATTTGGTGACAAAGATGTTAAACTGTTATTAATAGCATGAAAATATTTTAAATTTACCAAATCATTGAAAATATCAGGATGAATATATGTCAATTTGTTTGAACTCAAACTTAATTCTTGTAGAGATTCCAATTTATCCAATAAATCTTGTGGAATAACTGTTAAATTTCTGTTTTCCAATTTAATTTTTAGGGGTTGATGATTATCACAAACATCTGGCATGTAAAAAACAGAGTTTGAATCACAAAAATATGCTTCATATATTGGCCCTGAAACATCAATTTAATATATGAAATTAAAAAAAATATATTTAATTAATAATTAATTAAAGTTTATTTAAATTAAAAAAAAAAAAAACTCACTTTTAGTTGTTGATATGTCATTTATTGGATCAGTGGTGGTGGTAGTTTCTAATTCATCATTTTTTAATTGATCTGACCATACTCCCTGTAATTACGAGATAAAAAAAAATTAATTAAAATTTTTTTAAAAATTATTTTTCATAGTAGAAATAATTTCTCGATAATTCTATATATAACAGAGACTTCCGAAGATTTATTTAAAGAAAAAAAAAATATATATTTTCAGAGTAACAATTTAGAAAAAAATACGTTGAAATTTGGAGAAATTATTTTTAACTAATTAATTAAAATTATGTGGATAAATTTGGATAAATTAATTCAATATTAAATTAACAAAATTAATTATATTTACTCAAGATTGTTAAAAAAAAAAATTTATTTAATTAAAAAAATATAATCAGAGCAACGTTTTTATATAATTATTATCAAATTTATATTTAATAAAAAAATTAGAAAAAAAAATCATTAATTATTGGAGCATTAAAAATAGTTAATTATACTATATAGAATTTATTAAAAAATATTTTTATTAAAATCTCATTGAACACGTGAAAAATTTAAAATTATATCTATATTTTATAAAAATAAACTATACTTGATACTTTGTTTAATAAATAAATTATTGAATAATTTTCAACTCACCCCAATGAGACAACTAATTAAAACTGCACTAATTGCAGTATAATGCAATTGCATCTTTGCAGTATAATTAATTAACAATATACAGACAATAATAGTTTGCACGTTTTTTAAAAAAAAAAAAATTATTTTATTTTTACTGCCTAGGTTATAATATGATGATGAAACTAGGAAATCAAGAAAACTAAATGCCAGAGATCTGCTACTGTTGAGTTGTCTAGCACTAAATGAACTAAATGTATTGTGAACAAAAACCTGCAGAAACCAGTAGACAACTTATTTAGACAATCTATTGTGTAGCTCCCTAATTTCTACACTAATCCTCACGTACATATCCTTTCCACCTGCTTCCACCTGTATGAAACTTTTAGATTTTGTATTTGCTACCTCAGGCAGTTGAAATTTTTTTTTTCATATTATTGGAAGTAATTTTATTGTACCTCATTTTATGAGAATTTTATTTCATCAATTTTTTAAAATTCCAATAAATTTTTTCAGAAAAATATTCGAAACTTTTTTACCAGAAATGAAAAATTATTTTCGGTAAAATTGTGAATAATTTGGTAACGAGTCTGTATGAGAGAAAAATATTAATATTATAAACAAATGCTGAAAAATTTAAACTAATTAGATTACGAATAAAATGCGGTTATATGAGTATTTTTGATAATAGGATACGTTATTCAAACAACAACAATCCAATCAATTAATATTAATTAACAAAAAAAATAATTATTATTTTAAGAAAATTAAATAAAATATGAGTTACATGATCTAGAAAATTTCATGTAACATGATAAATAATATTATTATAATTTTAACTTGAAATATTATCAATAAAATTGATAATTAAATTTTGAAATATTTAATTTCATTTGTTTATAGGTTGATTTATTAAATGAACCAGTAATGAGCATTAAATTTATACAATGTTTATGATTGTCAATATTATGAACGTTATTATTTTTCTTTTTCATCAATATAATATATATTATGTGAGCATAAAAAAATTTAATATTAATTAGACAATAAAATAAATAATTATTTATAAATTTTAATAAATAATTTTATATCAAAATTATATTTAAAAATATTTTAGGGAAAGCCTTCAATTGGTTTACTTATTATGTTGATTATCAGGACAATCACAAATATTTTATATGCATCGTTTAGTAATGATGTAGAAAAAAGCTTGTTGTGGATGTATAAAATTCCTCCTGATAATTTTAAATGGTTTATTATATTCGTGATAATTTTGGGTATGTTTCAATTCAATACTTAAAATATGTCAAATTAATATACTAATTATATTTGTACAGTTATAGATATTAACACAATTATTATTGAGTACAAAGAAATTAAAATCCAGCAATCTATAACACCACCAACAATTGCAACAACTTCAATACATCCAACAACTTCAATATATACAACATCTCCAACTCAAGCTTCAGACAAAAAAAATTTGTGAAAATAAATGCTTGAAAAATAAATTACTTCAAGTAATTTAAATCTATCTTTTTTTGTTTATAAATAGTTGATGTACAATGATTAATATTTAATGAAAATAAATAATAATTTTATCTTTTAAATTAAATAATATATCTCTATCAGTATGAGGATTTTTCATTATATAATTACATATTTATTATCACTTTATTAATGACTTATTTAAGTTTATAAATACCAACAATATTACAGCATCATCACATTTTTTTTTATTTTTTATTTTTTTATCAAAAAAAATATTAATTTAAAATGATTTAAAAAACAGTTTATCATTATTTTATTTTATTTGTTTTTTTTCGATACAATTTTATAATTATTTTATATTTTTTTGTAAAAAAAATTGCAGCATTTTTGTATAACAATAATACTCTCATAGTCTCATTGTGAAAAAACATAAATATCATGCGCAATAATTTTTAATATAATAGTGTTTTTATTATTTTTATAGTGACAAAGCAATACTAATAAAAACAATCTTTGGAAGATTTTTTTTTTGCGAAAATATACAAGTGATAAAAATCATCGATATATATTTATCAATTAAATTATAGTATCATTTTTTTTTTTTTATTTTTAATGTTTTTTTTTTTCGAAAAATATTTAATATATAATTTATTATTTTTTTTTTTTGCTGATAAAAAGATAATTAATCAATTGAGTTTCAGCTTGTTGATGGTAGACAACATGTATATATATTTATAAAATAAAAAATTGAAAATATCAACTATAAATTGAAGCAATAAGCAAAGTTAATTTTAAATATTAAAATAATTATAAATCATTGAATGATTTTATAATAAAAAGAAAATCAAATTAAATCTCAATAATAATTATTACAAAAACATTCCAATTTAATGATATTGACAAAAAAATAATAATTTTAAATTGACCTAATTAAACAAGTCATCAAAAAAAGAAAAAAAAAAAAACTTGTATTATTTAATATTTTTTTCTTAAACAAAAAAAAAAAAAAATAATTAAATTAAAAAATTAAAATGCCATAACTTGTGCAGTATTAGCACAATCACCAATACTCATTCTGTACATTGCCATTTTAGTTATACCATGATAATGTACAAATGCAGCAGCAATAACAAATACATGAAATATTTGATGACTTTGAAACCATATATCAAATTTACCAGGAAAAAATCTTTCTGGTACTCTCAATGCATAAAACATTGCACCACAAATATATAATACTCCCATTAATATTAACCAACCAAGTGATGCTTGACTAATTGCTTTCATCCATCCTTCAGCAATTGAATAATGTACTGCTGGTATAACACCACTCAAACCAAAACCCATAAATACACCAGCACGTAATGGACGATAACTTGGTTCACCAAAACGTTCCCATAATGATACAACAATACTTGTTATACCCAATACAAGAACAATTGATAAATATATTAATTTTGGTTGAAAATCACAATAAAAACCATAATATAACCATGGTACAAAACTTCCCATAATTAACATTGCAATACCACAATAATCAAGTTTTGAAAATAATCTACCAACACATTCACTGTGGCAGTGTACAGTATGAAAGGCAAATGACATACCAAGACATATTATTGCACCAGCAAAAAATGCACCAAATACTAATTTTTCTTCAAATTGTATTTCAACTGGTGGACGTGATAAAAAAAATATTGCTATACCAATAAATGCAACACATCCTGAAATAATAAAACAATTTATTTTATTAAATATGTAATTAATTTAATTATTGTTTTTTTTTTTAAATATAAAAATTATAAACTTACCGAGTAAATGAGTCCATATATTACCAGTTTCAGTATGAATACGAAATATACTTTTAAAACATGCATAAAATGATGGTAATGGTGGTCGATGACCAGCATGTAAAAAATCATTGTCTTGTAACCATCTTGGTAAATTATGAAAATGACATTGTTTCCATGATGCTTTCCAAACCTGTAACCAATACTTTCATAACATTAGATATATTCTAGATATTTTTTTATTATATCATTAAAATTACTATAAATAAAAATAACAAATGTTAATTAAAATTAAGCAACTATATGTAAAAAAAATTATTAAATTAATTTGAGTTATACACCGATATATTTATCCTGTAAGATAACTCATATTATTAATTATAAAATTAAATAATTATTAATATAAATATAAATAATATTTAAAATTAATAAATTTATTTTTTTTATTAAATTTGAATTTACCTTTCTAACAAATTCTTCAGCATGTTCAGCAGCATTGTGTGCTAATACACCCAAATCAATTTCATCACTGAGAACACCTGCTTTTAGTACCTCTGTCATCTAGATAATAAATTAATAAATTTTAAAATATATATAATTGATTTTAATATTAATTATTAATAATAAATAATTTATGTAAAACAAACTTCGCAATCAAGAAGATGATCATCTTCAGGTGTTGATGGTAGTGGACAACCTACACCATCTTCTACTTCTTCTAAACAACTAACATCATCATCGTCTTCAAATAATTCATCAACATCTTTTAATCTTGGTACATCAGTATCTAATGTTACTCGATCAGTCCATGGTATACGATGACGTAAACCTAATTCATCAACAACTGGTTTTTTTTCAGCTGTTTTAGTTTCCAAAATAACATCATCAACATTAACCATCATTTTTATGTATTGTTATTATATTTTCTGTAACAAATAAAAAGTTTATAAATTATATATTAAATAACCATTATCAAGATTTAATATTTCAAAGAATTATATGAATTTATTTATTGATGAAATTGCAACAGTAAAAACCTTGACCACTTGTTATTCATCAAATGAACTTTATCAAAATTACATACGTCATGTATTATTTTTTTAATTTAAAATTAAATTGATTTATAAATTTAAAAACTCTTTACAGAGAAAAACATTTTTCTTTTTTTTTTTAATTATAAATTTTTTTTTTTGTTTTGGGTAACCTTATCAGTTGTTAAACTTTATTAACAAAAAAAAAATAAATTTGTTTGATAAATCTTTTAAAAATTTCCAAGAAATATTTCTTTTTTTTTTTTCAAGATAACAAATAAATTAAAAATTTATTTTTAAATAAAATAATAATAATATATAATGGAAATAATTTTTTTTTTATATTAACAGAGCAAAGTTTATTATTTGATAAAAAAATGTGATTAAATATTTCCGGTTAAAGACTTCAAAGTAATCTCAGATTATCAAGTTCCAAAGTCAATCAAATGACATACAAACTGAATAAAATTAATATAATTAAACCACATGACAAATAAATATAGTATATTATTCTAATTTTATACTCTAATATTTATCTAATAATAATTAATTTTCTTTGTTATAAAAAAAATAATGGAGCTAATTTGATTAAAATAAAATTGCCTTGTACTTTGACATGTAATAAAAATATAAAATAATTATTAATTTATATTTAGAATTTAAACAAGGTTTATCATTACGTATTAAATTAACAAATAAAATTTTACATACCTGGCAAAATATTTTGCGTTTAAAATAATAACACATTTGCTATTTTTTTATGTAAATAATTATTTTTATTTTGTATAACAATGGTAGACAAAGATTTTAACTAAATAAATATTAATTTACTTAATTATATACTTGATAATTTATAAAATTTATTATTTAATTAATTGTTTTAAATATATTAATCAATGTTTAAATAAATCCAATTAAACCAAATCAATTCGTAAATGTAAGTGATGAAAAAAAATACTGTAAGTTCTATGAACCGTCAGATTAACATGGCAGCCATATTGCTTGTTTTTTTTTTTTTTTTTTCTTTTTTTTTTCAGTGTTGATAAAAAGATTTTTTTTTTTGTTGAAATTTAATAATCATTCATTAGTTGATTTGATATTACGTCATGATATATTGACCAATAAAATTTTTTATATTTTTATATTGTTGTTATAAAAATAAAAATAAAATAAACATAATAATTAGACAAAATTGTTTTATAAATTATTCTATAATATAATTTTTTCTCACTGAATAATATCAAGTTATTAACAATAAAAATAAACAGACTTTTATTATCAAAACATCAAATTTTATTTTATCAAATATAATAACATTTTTCAAACATTTGCATTGATTCAAACAAACTTATAAGTACTTACAGATTTTAATATTTTAATTTTTGTTAATTAATAAATATACAATATTATTTATAATTTATTGTTTGTTTATTAATTAATAATTGTATTACTGTTAATTTGTATATCATCTTTGGAGATTCATTAAAACTTTAATTTATTTAATGAAATAAAATAACATTTATTATTGTCTCATTATTTATTTCAATTTTTTTTTCTATATTTGTTTTTTAAAAATAATGCCATTATTAAAAAATATATATTTATTACTTAATATTATAAAATATATTAATATTAATAGCACCATTATCATCTTAATCCAAATTGATTACGTGAAAAAGTAACAGCATCATGTATTGTTGCAAATATAATAAAATTATGTTCACCATTTGTATATTTATTACATTTTTGTATACTTTCATAAACAGGACTTGAGCAACATGCTAAATAAACTTTAATATCAATTAATGAAAAATCATCAGCAATTGAATGTAATACACCAATACCAGATGGATCAACATAACTTAATGCACTCATATCCATAACAATACAATTTAATTCATTATTCGTATCAATTTTATCTGGTATTATTGTTGTTTTAGATCTTTTAGATTTTAATTTAAGTACTTTTTGTGGATAAACATTAACTAATTTATATAAATTTGTTTTAAAACAATTACCATTTGCAAAATTTAAACCACCACAATAATGAAATATTTTAATTCCAGGTAATTCAACAGTCTAAAATGAAAAAAAATAAATAAATTAATTAAATTTATATAATTATTTATATTAATATAAATAACTTACTCCTTTGTAACGATTCATATCAAGATATAAATCAGTATTTGGTACATGACCCAGTAAACAAGTATATGGTTTAATACTTAATAATAAAATACTAAAAAGTGATGTTAATAAACCAACAAGTAAACCAATATCAATACCAATTAATACAACTGTTAAAACAGTTACAATCCATACCATACCATCTAATTTACTTAAATTCCAAAAACGTTTAAGTTGTTTTGCTTGCATCAACATTCCTTTTAATGCCACCTAAATAATTATTATCATTATTTTATCATAAAATAAATAAATAAAATTAATTTACAATATATAAATATTAAATAAATAAATACCACAATTATTGATGCAAGTACACATCTTGGTAATTGTTCAAAAAATGGACCAATCCATAATAATATTACAAGTAATAAACCACATGATACAATACTAGCTATTTGTGTTTTACCACCAACAGTTTGTTGTATCATTGATCTACTTAATGATGCTGTAACTGGCATACATGATAATAATGAACCTGCTAAATTACTAATACCCTAAAAAAACAATAAAATTAATTAATTTTATTGATAATTTAATTATAATAATATTAAAATTATTTACCATTGCAAATAATTCTTGATTTGAATCAATATTATAATGTAATTTTTGTGCAAATATCATTGCCATTGATAATGTTATTGTATATGATACCATACTAATTGCAATACAATCAATTGCAACAACTGGTACAAGTTTTAATGGTGGTAATTTAAATTCTGGAAGTCTATTAATATAATTAAATTTTATATTATAATTAATTATTAAATATTGGATATTTATTAATTTTTTTGACTTACCCAGTTGGAATATTACCAACAGTTTTAATACCATAATTTTTTGGTAAATTAAATAATTTTGATACAAATGTACCAGCAATAACACCAATTAATTCAATTGGCATTGGCATATTACATTTTTTTTTTAACCAAGGTTTTAAAAATTCATTATTAAGTGTCATTATTATTATTGTTACAATTGTAACTATTATTGCTGCATAATTTGGTTTATCAATAACATCTAATATATCAATTGTTGTCTGTAAAAATTATAATTTAAAAAAAAAATAATTTAAATAATAATATAAATATAATATACCTATACTTACATATATTGTTTCAAAATATGTATGATCAACTTTTTCATCTTTTTTAATAAATGATAGACCAAGAAGATCTTTTATTTGTGATATTAATACATGTATTGCAGCACCAGTTGTAAAACCATTAACTAATGTTTCACTTAATAATGTACTTATTATTCCAAGTCGTAAAAAATACATGACAATCTGTTGTTAATATAAAAAAAAAACAAGTTAATAAAATAAATAATTAAATTATATAAATATAATATTTTATAAATTACCTGCATAAGACCAACAGTTAAGGTAACTGCAGTAGCAACTTCCATTGGTGTATAACCAGATGATAAAGTATTATTATTATAATTAGTTAAATTATTTATTGGAATGTCTAATTTATTTTTTGAATATGTTGTTACAGCTTTTCCAGTCATTAAACAAACAATAGCAAATGTACCTTTAATAAAGAATAAAAGTTATTAATTATTTTAAAAGAATTAATTTTGATGAATAATTTTTGATATAATTTACCCATTGATACATGTCTTGATGTACCAAATAAAAAATAAACAAGTACTGGAAAAAATGCCATGTAAATACCAACAACTGGTGGAAGATTACCCAATAAACCATATGCCATACCTTGTGGTATGTGCATTATTGCAACAGTTATTCCTGACATAATATCAGCAGGAAAATATTCTTTCCATTTGTAACTTTTTAACCATCCAATTACTGGTAATATTGATAAACAACATGATTGAATATTTTTTTTTTTAACTAAATTTTTTATATTATCATTTACTTTTTGTTGTTGTTTTTTTTTTTTTTTTTCATGAAAAATATAAAAATATAAAATTATTATTATTATTTTTAAAAATTTAATAATTTTTATTTATTTATTTTTAAACTCACGTGTTGTTTTTGGTTTTTCATAATAAAAATCTTGATTAAGTGTATCTTGATCATAAACTGGTCTATTAACACGAAGACGTAGGACCAATTCTCCTAGTTTTTTATCATTATCTAAAAATAATATAAATATATTTAATATTTAATTTATAAGATGATAAATTTTATATATTATTTATTTATTTTTAAGGTTTTTTAATATACCTAATAAACTCATTTTGAATAATAAATTTATAAAAAATTATAATCATCAATAAGTAATGTATTAAAATTAAAATAAATTATTGCATTCAGTATTGGCCTGTTTCACATACTCCCACTAATAACTTGTCTCATTGGGGATAATTTTTTTTTAAATAATAAATATAAATGCACAAGAGCATGCAAGAAAGTTGTTGTTATTAAAAAAAAAAATAATAATAATAAAAACAAAAAAAAAAAAAAGATACTGAACTCAGAGTCAGCTGATCAGCTGATATATCTTTTTTCTCTTTTTTTATTTTTGTGGTGTCATGACAATTTCACACAGATGATATACACATAAATAAACTGTTTAATTTTTCAATAATATTATTATTTATTACATTTAAAATACTAGATATATTGAATTTAATTAATTATGAAAAATGTTTTTTTTATTGATAATTTATATGTTCATTGCTCATTTAACATTTGTAACATCAAGTTCATTATTGTCATCAACAACATTTAACAAAACAATTGAAACACAAAATGAATATCGTCCAAATGGTCCACTTGTTAAATGTTCATTTTTGTAAGTAAATTATTAATAATTATTTAATAAATATATATATTATATTTGTTTTTGTTAAACTTTTTTTAGACCTATGGAATTTATTATATGTGATGAATTGATTGATCATCAAGGTAACAAAACAGCTAAAGAAGTTAAAGATGGAGTTGGATGTGTCAAGGTAAATAAATATATTATAATATAATTTATATAATTAAATAGTATTGTATGATTTTTGTTTATGTTTAATCAATAGTTTGGAGGTGCACGTTATGAAGATGTTGAAAAAGCCAAAGCAACATGTGAAGTATTACCAGATATTGAATGTTATGGTGAACGTAAATTTATACGTGGTGGATTTCCATGTGTTAAATACAGTGGACATTATTTTACATTAACATTATTATATAGTATATTATTAGGTTTTTTAGGAATGGATAGATTTTGTCTTGGTCAAACAGGTACAGCTGTTGGTAAATTATTAACTCTTGGTGGTCTTGGTGTATGGTGGATTGTTGATGTATTTTTATTAGTTACAAATTCATTATTACCAGAAGATGGAAGTAATTGGAATTCATATGTATAAATAAATTAATAAATAATATAATGTAAATATAATTTAAAAATAAATTTTTATTTGTTTTTTTTTTATGATTTTATATATTTTATTGATAAAATTATTAAATAAATTAATATAATATTTATAATTCATAATCATCAGGATGATAAAGTTCAGATAAAAGTCGATAAACATAAGATGGTGCATTTCCTCCACTAAAAAAAAAGAAAAGAAATAAATTAATTATTAATTTAATATAAAATATAAAAATAATTAAAACTTACGTATTTGTAATAAATAATGTAACAAGTTCAGGTGGTACATAATCAAAAACAGGATTATATGATTTAATTTTTTCCATAAGTGGTGCATTTGGACAATTAATAACACCTTGTATTGGTGCAGCATATTTATTAAATGCATCTTGTTCACGTGAACATAAATAAAGTGGTGATAATTTATATAATGGAAGTAATACCATAACTGGTACTGAATAATGTTTAGCTGCTTGTGCAACAGTATGTGATCCAGTTATTGCTTTTAAACCACCATTAGCCATTGTTGTATGTGTACCAATAATAACTTTATTAACACGTGACATCATTGCAAATATTGCAACATCTGATATTAATGTTGTTTTTATTTTTGCTTTTGATAAATTTGATGCCATTTCATGACCCTAATTATTTAAAATAATATAGGATAATTATTAAATTTTTATTTATATTTATAAATTTTAAATTAATTATTAATAATAATTACATTAAGAAATGGTCCACCTTCAGCAACAATAACTTCAAATGTACGTGTTTCAGCAGCTTTTTTAAAAAATTCTTCAACATTTCTTGATCTTCCAAATGTCATTATTATTTCATTAGCATGAATATGTTCTGATGCTTGTTGAATTATATTTTCTGAACTAAAAATAAAATTAATAGGTGCCATATTAATTATAATTCTATAATTTATAAAATAGAATTAATTAATAAATTTACCATGTTTCTAATTCAACTTCAAATTCATTAATATGTTCAATAATAACTTCTTTAAGACTTGGTACTGATATTGTAAAATCAATATCACCATCACTTTCACATGTTAATATTTTATGTAATGATTCTTGTGTATCTGTATCATCTGGTTTATTTTTTAATTCTGAAATATATTCTTCTCTAATTATTTGTAATATTCTACGAACCATATTGCCAATTGATGCTTCAAGTGGTACTGCTGATATTAAATATTTTCCATTTAATGATATTAACTCCATAAGTTGTCTTAAAATTAATAATAATTATTAATTATTATTGTTATAATAATATTGTTATTTATTTTTTTATAAATACTTACTTTGCTGTACTCCATTTTGAATTATTTATTATTTCTTTAAGAGTACTTATTGTTGCAACAACAATCTCATATGTTTTTGTTATTTTACTATAAAAAAAAATAAACCAAATAATTTAAATTTTTATTAATTAATAAATATATTTATTATTATAATGTTTTAGGTTAAATTTTATTATTTTATTTATTTACCCATTGTTTATTTTATTTGCTAATTCTACAGCATTTTTGTCAATATTTTCATCTGTTAATTTAACCATTTTTATATTTTTTAAATCAAATATATTTTTAATATTTAATAAATTTATTTATTATTAAGTGATGAAATTGTATGTAATTCTGTGTAAAAGAATTATCTTTTATTTATAATTGTTTGCATTTATTTTCCATATTTCAATAATTAAGGCGGATTTTCATGATGAAAATCATCATAATAATAAATTATTTAAAAAAAAAAAAAATCACATTGACACATGTTAAATTGTTTGAAACATAAAAAACTATAAATATTATTATTAAAAATAATTTAAAAAATAATATAAATAAAATGGCAAATATTGGTGACTTGGTAAGTTTTGACTATAATTATTTTTTATTTGATTATATTTAAATTTAATTTATACAAAAATGTCAACTGATTTTTGGTTATAACAGAGTTATTTATTTAAATGTTATAATTAATTAATTTAATTAATTATTTTTTAGACAGCAGATCAATTACTTGCTGGACAAAGTGTATTATCCAGACCAGCTGAAGAATTTGAAAATGATGTAAGATTTATTATAATATTTCTAAAAAATATCAAACAATTAATAATATTTTTTTTTTTTTTAAATTATTTTTAGGCAACTGTTGAAGCTATGTGGGCAATGAAAGCTTTTGAACATGCTGAAATATATTTTAACGTAAGTAAATTTAATATTAAAAAATAAATATAATTAATAAAATAAATTATTTATAATTTTATATTGTTTATAGATTCTTTGTTCAGTTGATCCAAAAACATTAAAATTAACACCACATGATGATGATATATATAAAAAATTTCGTGAAACATTTCCAGATTTAAAAGTTAATAAAATAAATGAAGATGAAATGAAATCAGTTGAAGGAAAAAATAAATGGAGACCTTTTTGTGAATCATTTAAAGATATTGTTGAAGATTACAGTATGGGAACATTATTACGTTCAGATTGTACTGATGATTATACTGAAAAAAATAGTATATTGTCAACAAGAATACAATTTTATGCAATTGAATTGGCAAGAAATCGTGAAGGTGATAATGATTGTATCAGAGATAAATTTAGCTCAAAAAAAAATTAAAAAATCAAGTTTTAATTAATTTTTTTTTAATGTAAAATATTTCATAATAAAAAAACAAAAATATAAGGCTTCAAAATATTTTATTTTATTTAATATAATAATAATAATTATTATTTTTTATTTTTTTTCTTTTGCATACTGAGTTTAAGACTTATTAATGGATTTGATTGTCTAGCTTCATGTTTTGATTTTGCTGCTGTTGAACCATTTATTGCTAAATCTCTGTTAAATTTACGTTTACGTTTACCAAAACCACTTAGATGTTTTAATGGTGCTGGAACATTATAATCTGGTATATTTTTTAAATGATTTTGTAATTTAACAGTATGACATGCTTTATCTTGTCTCAATGTTTGTAAATCACGTGGATTATCTTCAAAATATGGTTTTAATTTATTACATGCTAATAATTCTTGTTTTATTTCTTTTAATCTTGCTTCACGTACTGCTATTCTTGTTGTTGCTCTCCAAGCATCTTTAGCACGATATCTAATAAAACAAAAAACAACAACAACAACAATTATAAATTTTCTATTACAAAATAAAAAAAAAATCGAATTAATAATATTTAAAATTACCTGAATCCTTCAACTTCTTCAAGTTTAAATTGATATGTTTTAAATAAATTTGCACGTCCATATGAATTTTTTAATTCTTCTTCAACTTTTTCCATCAATGGTCTTTCTCTGATTGAAATAAAACTTAATGCTGTACCTTGATTTTTACCTCTTGCTGTACGTCCAGCACGATGTACATATGAATTAACATCAAGTGGAAAATCAAAATTAATAACATTTGAAACAAATTGAAAATCAATACCACGTGCAACACCAGATTCTTTATCTTTTTTACGTTTACTTTTTTGTTTAATTTTGTGTGGCTAAAATAATATTTTTAACAATTAATTAATAAATAATAATAATTTAATTTACAAATAATAATATAAATTATAAAGTTTAATTACCTCTTCTAGAGCTAGTTCATCAGATGCAATAATAATATCATATGTACCAGAATTAAATTGTGATACAGCTCTTGATCTTGATTGATGTGGTAATTCTGAATTTAATACACATGTTGGAATACCAAATTGTTCCAAAAATAATTTTAATTTATAACAACGATCAACAGTATTAACAAATATAATACTTTTACCTCTGAAAAATAAAATTTTAATTATATTATATAAATTTTTAAATTGTTGTATATATTTTAATATAAAATTATAATTAAAAAAATATTAATTACCTAATTAAATGTAATTTTAATAATGCATATAAAATAGCAACTTTATCATTTTCTTCAGCAGATAATGTATAATGTGATAATTGTGATGGTGGAGCAAGTGGTGCTTCATCTAGTTTTAATATTGCTGGATCATGTAATACCATTTTTTGTAATGTTAATACATCTTCAGATAATGTTGCTGATGCTAATGCAGCTTGATAAACTTGTGGTAAATGACTTATAACTGTTTTAACTTCATCTTCATAACCAAATGAAAACATCTTTAAAAAAAAATGAATATATTTTTTTATTATTAAATACATATTAAATGTTAAATTATTTTATAAATATATAAATAATAAAATAAAAATAATTACCAAATCAGCTTCATCAATAACAAGTGTTTCAAGTGTTTTTTTAAATTCTAAATTATTAGCATTAATATGTTGAAGTATACGACCTGGTGTACCAACAATAATATCTGGTTTTTCAGCTAATAATGGTTTTTGTTTATTTAATTCTTCTTGTGGACTAACATCAACAATTTTAACTTCTCTACAACATTTAATTGTTAATGAAATAAATACTTCATATATTTGTTTACATAATTCTTTACTTGGTGCTAATACAAGTGCTTTTATTTCTTGTTGTGTTTGTAATGGTTTATTTGTTAATATTTTTTGTATAATTGGTATTGCAAATGCAGCTGTTTTACCAGAACCAGTACGTGCACGAATTAATACATCTTTACCTTCAAGAAATGGTGATATTGTTTGTTCTTGAATTGGTGTTGGTTCTAACCAACCAAGTTTTGCAATTGCCTATTTAAAAAATATTATAATATTAATTAATTATTTATTTATTATATAAAATTAATTTATTTTTTATTTTACCTTTAAAATTCTATCATCCAATCCAATTTCATGAAAACCAACAACTTTTTTTTCAATTTCATCGTCCATTAAAACAATCTCTTCATTCGTCGACATTTTTTTTATTATTTATATTTAATTAAGTTAATAAATAAAATGATTTATATAAATTTTACAATATTAATTACACGTGTTGATAGTGTTTTACAGTATTTTAAGTGTTGATCTGTTTGGTCTGTTATTTAACAGACATAACCTGGAAAAATCACAGAGAGAGAGACAGAAAGAGATCCTGAAGTTGTTGAAAAAAATAACAGATGACACTGGCTGTTCTTTTATTTGCTGGATCAACAACAACATCATGTTTGTTAATAATTATTATTATTATTTCTAATCAATAATATGTCCTTCCCCACGCATTTGTTGTAATAAACATTTCACTCCATTTATGACTAATTGTAAAATAAAAATGATTCATCAAGCACTCCAGCTTTTAGTGGCTTTTAGTCTGATAATTAAAATACAAATTCAATGCTTCCAAGATGATGATATTTCATACATGTTCTTGAATAATTTCCGGTCTGTTTATTATTATAATAATTCTAAATATTTATTGATCTGAAACTTCATGAAGGAATAATATTACATCCTGGCTGCATATATATATTTTTTTTTAAATATTATTTTCCTCAATATAATGCAGATAGCAACAACTGATGCAGCCATAATTTACATATATTTTTTTTAATATTTTTTATTCTGATATTTTTTTTTTTATGCCCAGGTGCACCTTGAAGCCATTAAAATAAAATATGTATAAAAAAATATATCGACCCTTGTAAATAAGTTTACACTCCCTTTTTTTTCATAAAAAAAATTAAAATTCCAGGAAATTTATATAACATGTCAATAAATAATTAAATACATGACTCAAAATAATTTTTATGGGGTCAATTTATATGCTCATTATTTTTTGTTTAATTTCATAGAAAAATAAATAAAACAATTATATTTTTTTTTTTATTTTTAATACACGACATATTGCATGTCTTTAAAAATAAAAATAAAAATAAATGATTGATTTTATTTATATATATTTTGATGATTCATCATCAACACAAAAATTTTATGTAGCATAATTTACATATAAGGTAAAAAGAAATCAACTTTCATTTTGGTGTCAAAAAAAAAAAAAAGCCCTTAAATGGATCCCTTTTTTAAAACATCAAAAAAATTATCAATATCATCTAAATGATCAATTTAAAAATTAAATAATATTTATAAATAATAAAATATTATTTAATATTAATATAATTATTATAAATTTTTATGATTAATTAATGAAAAAAAAAAATATATATAAATAATTGGAACTATTTTAATATAACAGCGTAGGAATTGTTAAAAAAGGCGTTGATGGGTACTGCGGTCTTGTGTTGACCAATCAAAATTAAAGATTGAAAAAATTATTGTACAACAAGCGCAAACTCCAACCGAGGGTATTTAAACAAAAATAATACAAATGGCGGATCAGTCGTAAGATTAAACCACAACGTAGTTGTTTGTAGAGGTTTCATTGCCAACTTCCGCCAACTATCAAATTTGTGATAAAATCTTATTTTTTTTCTACGTGAAAATTAAAAAAACTATTAATCAAAATGGTAAGTTATTATTTATATTATATTATTAATAATATTAAATTAATAAATTAATTTATTAATTAATTTTTTAATAAATTTTAACATGACGCCATTTTGTGTAACTGTTTATGCCGGCCGGCACACCCAAAAAGTGACGCATCATGAAATTTGTCCTACTTTTATTTAATTTAATTTTTTTTTAAATAAAATAATTATTTTGATGATAAATTGATAAATAAAATTATATTATAATTTAGTTGAATATATTATTGATATTTATTATTTTTTTTTTAGCGTGAATGTATCTCAATCCATGTTGGACAAGCTGGAGTCCAAATTGGTAATGCTTGTTGGGAATTGTATTGTTTGGAGCATGGTATTCAACCAGATGGTCAAATGCCATCAGATAAAACAATTGGTGGTGGTGATGATAGTTTCAATACTTTCTTCAGTGAAACTGGTGCTGGTAAACATGTACCAAGAGCTGTATTTATTGATTTGGAACCAACAGTTGTTGATGAAGTTAGAACTGGTACATATCGTCAATTATTTCATCCAGAACAATTGATAACTGGTAAAGAAGATGCTGCTAATAATTATGCTCGTGGTCATTATACTATTGGAAAAGAAATTGTTGATTTAGTATTGGACAGAATACGTAAACTTGCTGATCAATGTACTGGTCTTCAAGGTTTTTTGATTTTCCATTCATTTGGTGGTGGTACCGGTTCTGGTTTTACATCATTACTTATGGAACGTCTTTCTGTTGATTATGGTAAAAAATCAAAACTTGAATTTGCTATTTATCCAGCACCACAAGTATCAACAGCTGTTGTTGAACCATATAATTCAATTTTAACAACTCATACAACACTTGAACATTCTGATTGTGCATTTATGGTTGATAATGAAGCAATTTATGATATTTGTCGTAGAAATTTGGATATTGAACGTCCAACATATACAAATTTAAATAGACTTATTGGTCAAATTGTATCATCAATAACAGCATCACTTCGTTTTGATGGTGCACTTAATGTTGATTTAACTGAATTCCAAACTAATTTGGTACCATATCCACGTATTCATTTTCCATTGGTAACATATGCACCAGTTATATCAGCTGAAAAAGCATATCATGAACAATTATCTGTTGCTGAAATAACAAATGCATGTTTTGAACCAGCAAATCAAATGGTTAAATGTGATCCACGTCATGGTAAATATATGGCATGTTGTATGCTTTATCGTGGTGATGTTGTACCAAAAGATGTTAATGCTGCAATTGCAACCATCAAAACAAAACGTACAATTCAATTTGTTGATTGGTGTCCAACTGGTTTTAAAGTTGGTATTAATTATCAACCACCAACAGTTGTACCAGGTGGTGATCTTGCCAAGGTACAACGTGCTGTATGTATGTTATCAAACACTACAGCTATTGCTGAAGCATGGGCACGTCTTGATCATAAATTTGATCTTATGTATGCTAAACGTGCATTTGTTCATTGGTACGTTGGTGAAGGTATGGAAGAAGGTGAATTTTCAGAAGCACGTGAAGATCTTGCTGCTCTTGAAAAAGATTATGAAGAAGTTGGTATGGATTCAGTTGAAGGTGAAGGAGAAGGTGCAGAAGAATATTAAATTTAACAATTTAATGAAAAAAAAAAAAACTAAATTTTGTCTTCATTCAATTCCAGTATCTTTTTTTTTTATTGCTGATTTAAAATTCAATTCAAATAAATAACATGATCTTGAAATAAAATATTTATTGTTTAATAATTTATTTACTTACCTCCCTTGTTGATTAATTATTTATTTATAAATTAAATTTATTGATAAAAATTTCAGACAATGATTCATCAAATACAACAAAACAAAATATATAAATTTAATTTTATCACCAATTTATTTACTCATTATTTTTATTTATTTCATTGTTTCTTTTTTTTTTTTTAATTTGTTTTTTAAATATAATAATTTTTCCTTGTGACATTATTATTTTTTACAAGTCGTGTAACAAGAAGAGTCACAATATGATATTTTAATTATATTTTGTATATCAAATTTATTTAAAATTCTATTCTTGTCAAGTTGATTTATCAATTAAATTAATTTATATATTCTACAAAGCAAAGGATTTATTTTTAATTTCGATACTTTGTACAAATAAAAAATGGGATTTTGAGTGAAAAAAAAATATAATCAAAAAATCTAATTTAATTTTTTTTAAATAAAAAAAAAAAAAGAATAGTTTAATTTGACTGCACATCAGTATTTTTTTAAATATAAAAAAATAAAATTATATAATCTTTCAATAATTCAATATAGTAAGTATGAAAGATATTATAATTTTTAAAAAATAAAAAATCAATATGACATTTAATAATAAAAATTAATCATTATTATCGTTATTTTTTTTTTTTTTTTTTAATAATCCTTATAAAGTCATCACTCAGCTAACGATATACACCAAGGATTTAACAAAAAAAAAATATATTTTTTTAAATATTTTATATAATAATTATATGCGTTTATAATTTATACTCATAAAGTCCATAACTCACGAAGCAACATGCACAATATTTTTGTTCAACTTTATTATGACTTTTATGAATTTGCAAAAAAAATAGAACAAAAAGCTAGACCATTTTGCCAATAATTTTATAAAGAGACAAATTTAAATAATTTGTTATTTTTATTAATATGAATTAATGTAATTTGATGATGAATTTTTTTGTGAAAAATTTTATTATAATTAATATATAGTTTATTATTTAATTTTAAAATCACCTTAATTTTTCATTTATTTTAATTATTATTTAAAATTTTTTATTTTTTTACTTGACATTTTATTTGGATTTATAATTATTTAGAGCAATATTAAATTTTTATTTTATTATTTTCATTACGATGCACACAATTTTATCAAGCTCCATTCATATTTTTACAACAATGAAAAATATTTGAACAATAATTGTTATAAAATATAAGAAATTTAATTACAACAAAAAAGAAAAAAAATAAAAATATAATTAAAATTATTATTGTAAAAATTTTTTTTGTTATATTTAAAATTGATTGACATAAATTTTTGTTTGTAAAAAAAAAAAATATAATGTATGATTATTTAATAATTAATAATTAATTATTTAACATAAAAATTATTTTAAAATTGATTTTGTATATTTAAAAAAAAAATTAAAAATATTTTTTTTTTATTATTTGCTTGACGATGATTATTTTTTTGTCGTTAATTAGCTGTTTAATTTTTATATATAATTATATATTTTTTTCGTCGTTTTTTTTTTCTTTAAATACATTACGCAATGCTTAACTAATTAAAAACGTAAAAACATTAACAATACAATATAGTTTCGTGTCGTAGACGTTAATGTGATGGCAGTCTTGAGTCGTGGAAAGAGATGTTGGTGTTTTTTTTTTAAAATTATTCGTTTATTGTTTGGATTATATATGAATTAATCTCCGTCATTATTTAATTTTTTATTAAAATTTATTGTTGTTTATTCTTTCCTTGCTCATGTGGACTTTGATCTTGTGTCTAACTTGATTTTAAATTATTATTATTCTCTGATAGTTTCTGAAAAATAATAAAGTAAATAAAATTAAAATATTTATATTTGTATAAGTTTATTAATATTTTAAATAATAAATTTAATAATTACCCTGAGATAGGATTATCTACGCTTCAATTGGCTTTTTTTTTTCTTTTTTTTTCTTGAGGAATGATGGTGTTCTCAGGCCTTTCTTCTTTTTCTTTTCTTTTTTAGGTGATTCTTCACTAACGCTTACATCCTGTGACATTGAACCCTTCGTGTAAAAGTACCAAAAAAATAACAAATAGGTAAACACAAAATGAAACATGCACATGCAATAATTAATATTGATATGATGATTAATATGGTATTAATAATTTTATAAATAACTACGTGAATAATAAAGTTGTTAATGATTTACCTAGACACTTTAATATCAACATTTTAACACAAATGACATGATTATTGTTATATAAATTTATAAAATTAATATTAAAAAAGATTATAAACAATTTTAATGAAATTTCAAGTTAATATGATGAAAAACATTTATGACATTTAGAGATTAATGAAACTTTTTTTTAACAGAATTTTAATGTTGATTATTTTTAATAAAAAATTAATTCAGAAAACATCAACATTTTTTATCATAATAAATTTTAAAATTAAAATAAATATCAACTAATTAATTTTAATTAAATTAAAAATTAAAATACTGACCTCTTTGCTGCTGTGAGAAAATGTGCTGTGATGAGCATCTGAATGATCTCCATTAACAGTATTTTCTCCTGTAAAATAAATAATAAATTAGAATAAAATTTATAATAATTTAGTTAAATAATAATCATTTGTTAATAAAAAATATATATTAATTATTAATGTTAGTTTGTTTATAATGTGTGTACCAATAAACTTTCTTACCTCAATGTGTAAATAATTATTAGCAATATTATATTTCAGTTAAAAAAATTCGTGCATTGAATATAAGCAATAATAATAAAAAAAAAAAAAAATATAAATAATAATCTATAATAAAATAATAAATCAAAACAATATTACAGAATGAAAGATTTCTTTTTAAATTTATTCTTCCAATTCTTCATTTTGTTTTTTTTAATTTTTATAAAGATTTTTTTTTATCCTTTTTTTTTTCATTTTATAAAAAAGTGTGAACAATATTAGTTTATGTGTTACAAATGTGCAATTATATTGCATAAATACATTGTAATAAATGTTGCTTAATTTAATGAAAAAAATAATAATTAATTAATAATATCGATAAAAATACATATTCAATTTGATAACAAGCAATAAATTGACAAACCTGTGTCAATTTGTTTTTTTTAATATTTTTAACTTTTGAATAATAAGTATTATCGAAATATACGTGCAAAAAAAAATAATAAATACTTGATTAATTACAAGTATAAAAAAAAAATAATAATAATTAAACTTATAGTTAATAAAGCAAGTTAATGAAAAAAAAATAAATAAATAATAATGAAATGATTTTAATTAATCAATGCCCTGCAATTGAAACAGTACAATTATTGAAAACCATAAAACCATATTATTAAATGAAAATTAAATTTTTAAATAAATGAATAAATGGAAAAAAAAAAAAAAATATATTGTTATTTAATCAAATAGCATTTTGATGCTACAAAGTATTTCATCTGTTTCAGATAATTCATCAAATGAAGTTGAACAACATGTACTCATATTATCAGTAAAACTACAAGTACTAACAATACGATATAATGATGTATCTTCATATTTTGGAATGTCAATTTGTATTGATGATTTATCAATTGATAATTTAATATCTTCTTCACTTTTAACAATACTTTCAATACGTATAAATTCTTGTGTATCAATTGACAATATCATTGTACAAGATGAACAAATAATTGGCTGTTTAATATTATCAATATCATCAATATTTAATAAATTATCATTTGAATCATAAACAGTATGACAATCAGTTAATAATTTTTTACAATTACTACATATTTTTGATGAATTATTAATATTATTTAATGCATCACAAGCATCATTAAAATTTAATGTATATGTAGTTTTTTTATTTATTGATAATTGTTCTAAACTGTCATCATCATTATCACTTTCTGATTTTAATGATTGTACTGTAAATGTATCAGTATTTGTTGTTTGTTGAAATGAATACCATGTGTCTGGACTAAGTGTATCAGCAACACTATTATTACCAGTTTCAAAATATGTATCATCATTACAAGATAAAAATTCACCACATGTTGAATTAATTTTAATATCATCATTTGATAAAGTTGAATTATTAGTTTTAACATTTAATAATTCATTATTTGTTGTTTCTTCATCTAATTCAATTATTGAATCTAAACAATCATCAATATTTTCAGTATCTTGTGTTAATTCATCAATAACATCTTCATTCATTTCAGGTATTGGTTCTAATGAATCTTTTCTTTCTATAATTTGATATAAAATATTATTAGATTTATTGTCATCTTGTTCTTCATTTTCTTCTTCATCATCTTCTTGTTCTTGTTCTTTTTTAATTTGTTTTGATACTTTTTTAAAACTTTCATTATCAAAATTTAATGTATTAAGATCATCAATTGATATTGTACGTTCAAGTGGTAATTCATCATCAACTTTTTCATAATTAATAAAACTTGGTATACCTTCATTTGAACGTATTTTATTCCAATCACATTCTCTTTGATTTTCATTTATATTCCAAAGATTAATTATTTTATCTTCTTTAACACTACTTATTGATGTTTCAATTGAATCTTGACCATCATCATATAATTCAATTGTATTATCATTATTATTATTATTATTATTTGTTTCATATTGTATCATACAAAATGTTTTAAATGTTGAATTAATTTTTTCATTACTATTATCAGATTTAGTATCAGTATCACCAGATGATATTTGTTCATTTGTTGTTTCATTATCTAATGAATCTTCAATATGTATTAATGATTTTTCAACAGATAAATTAATTTCAATTGATGATGATATTTCTTCCATACTTTTATCACTATTATTTGTTTCATTTGAATTATTATTTTCTTCTTCTTCTTCATCATCATTATTTATTGATATATCAGTATCAGCTATTTTTTTAAAACGATTTATAAATTCTTTAACACTGTCAGAACATGCTTCTAAATTTGTATCATTTGAATGATTTATATTACCTTCAATTGTTGATACATCAAGTATATTAATGTCTTTAATATTTGCAATAATTTTCATTTGTTTTTTATAATGTTTAAATTTATCATTATCATTTTTAAAATTTACATTATCATCATTTGTATTACATGATGCAACAATTGTTTCTAAATTTTCAATCATAATATTTTCATTTGTATCATCATCAATTATTAATTTAACTTCATTTATAAAATCATTTGGACTTGTTTCAAGACCAGAATCTTGTTCATCAATTTCATTATCATTATTTGTATAATTTACATTATTATTATTATCAATTAAATTATTTAATTTAACATTATTATTTTGATTAACATGTAATTCTTTTAATTCAGCATTTGTGTTTTCTTTCATTTTTTTTAAATCAACATTTTCAATTGATGATAATATTTTATCTGTTTTATTATTATTATTATTATTGTTATTGATATTTATTAAATCATTTTTATCAATAATATGATGTATAATTTCATCAATAACAACAACTTCAGTATTATTATTATTATTATTAATATTAAAAGTTTTATCTTGTATATTTTCATTATTTAAATTAATTTTTGATGTATTATTGTTATTATTATCATCAATAATTGTATTAATATTTAAACATTCAACATTATTTAATATTGATTGTACAATTGATTCAGCTTTAACAATTTTTTCACGTTCATCAATACCAGCAATTATTTCATTTGCTGAATTAACAATATCATTATGAAAAATATGATCATTTGATTGTTGTATTTCAATAAATGTTGAATGTGGTAATTCAAGTAAATCTGAACCAAATAATGAACATCTATCATTTTCAATTGAATCTGTTGGTGATATTGGTACATTTTTAAAATCACCACAATCATTATTATTACTATTATTTTCATTAATTGGATTATTATTATTAATTTTATTTGATAAATTTATATCAATATCTGATGATTCAGATATATTTGTTGTATTTAATTCGATTGAATTTTCAAATAAATTAATTGTTTTATTTAAATTAATTGATCTATTATTTTTTATTAAAATATCATCCCAACCATAATCTGAATCATCATTTTGTATATTTTCATTACTAAAGTTATGATTATTTGAAATACTTGTTATAAGACAACCAGAACAATTTTCACGACCACAATTAAAATGTTCTTTTGTTAAATTATAATTATCATCATCATTATTATTATTATTGTAATCAATATCATCATCATCATCAGCTGTTGGTGTTAAACTATAAATTAAACTCATTTGATTTGAATCAAGATAATATTTATTTGAATTATTTGTTTCACGTAATTTATTTGAAAATATTATTTTTGATGGTGTTAAATTTTCATTCATACTATTTATAACTTCACTAACACTATCTTCACGTGTATAATTATGTTGTATTGGTGATGAAAATCTCCAATATTGATTATCTGGTATTTCTAATGGAAAACTTTTTTCCATTGTATCAAATGAATCATCAAGCCAATTATCATTATAAATTTCTTCAATAATTTCATTTTTAATAACAATTTCTTCTTTAATTTTTTCATCAGACAATTTATCATTATCATTAATTTCAACTTTTTTATCAATTATTATATTTTCTTGTTCATTTTCAATTAATTCTTGTTCAATTTCTTTTTTAATTTTTACATCAGACAATTTATTATTGTCATTAATTTCAATATTAATTTCAATATTAATTTGATTTATTACATTTTCTTTTTCATCATCAATTGATTCTGGTTCAGTTTTAATTGTATTTATTATTGATAAATTTTCATTATCATCAGTAACAGATAAATTTTCTTGAGTTAAAATTTTATTATCATTTTCATCAATTGAATTATTAGATTTATTTTTATCTGGTGAATAATTTATGATAACTGTATCATTTAAATAATCATTATTATTATTTATAATATTTTCTTGAATTGTTATCATATCTGATGATTGTGTCATTGTATAATCAGATGAACTTGATATTTTTAATTCATCATTATTACTGTCATTTGTTTCAATAATAAAAGTATCATCTGGTGTTTGTGGAAGAATTTTAAAATCTGAAAAATCATCATCACTTGATGTATTATCATAAATTTTTGATTTTTTATAATTTTTTGTATTCATAAATGCTTCAACAAGTCTTGGACTTTCTAATTCATCAGTATTTTCAATTATTGGTTCAATTTTTGTTTGATAATTATTATCAATTGGATTAATTTTTTTATTTATTTTATAATTATTAATATTAATATTAATATTATTATTATTATTATGTAAATCATTGTTATTTGTTGAAAAACGTTCAACAATATTTTTGACAAATCCTTTAACAATTGTTGTTTTATCATTTTTATAACCTAATTTTTTATTATTATTATTTTCTAAATTATTTAAATTATCTAAATTATTATTATTTGATATTATTGGTAAACTATTAATACGCTGTAAGACCGGTCTTTGATAAAGCTCATATAAAAATTTACGTTTAGCAATAACATATGGTTTTAATTTTTTAAATATTGGACAATTAATATTTTCTTTTTTAATACTATAAATATCAATATTCATTTTTTTAATATTAATAATTGTTGGTGCTGGATATTTATTTATTATGACACTTCTTGTCACTTCAAGTTTTCTTTCTTCATTATTTGGAAATAACCACCAGTCATCATCAATCTTCATGTTAATATTGTCCATTGTCATCTCGATGTTGACTAATTCATCTGTAAAATTTAATTGTCCAAAAACTCCTAAATTTAACCGTTCAATTATTTTTTTTATAATATTAAACCGTAATTTTAATAATTGTTGATTGTTGTCACAAATCGCTCGCATCATTCGTTGTCGGTATATTTATGTTGAATTAAAAAAAATTACTTAATTTTTTTTTAAATAATAAAATAAATAATGGAAATGATACAATGATTTATATATAGTTTAAAGATTAATGAGACAATATTAATGAGTTAACCAGGCTGGAAGGTGCGAGCGTTTGGTGATGCATTGATGAAAAAAAATAATGATTTTTTTTAAATAAAAAATAATAAATAATAACAAGCCATGCATAAATTATATAAATATAAATTAAAAAAAAAATATTATTGCGTGCAATAGGAAAAGGTATTTTTATATCTCCCCATTGGTTGAAGCATATCACATGAATTTAACATTTATTACCTCTTTGATAGCCATTATTTCTTGGCTCAACTGCAGTTCGTCGCATTTCATTTAGGAATTGAGTTGTTGCTTCTCCTGAGAATAAATTAAACAACAAAAAAAAAAGAACATGCTGAAATTTTGATTGACATAAGAAATAATATATTTATATATATATAAAATAAAATATATAAAATAAAAAAAAATATATATTAAAACAACAACAATATTAGTTTTTGTTTGTTTAAAAATTTAAAAAGAAAAAGGGATAAAAAAAAAATAAATAATAGAAATAAAAAAAAAAGAAAAGAAAAATTTTATTTGATATTATTTTGTTGTTTTCACAATAAAGTTGATATAAATTCCTTCATTCGTGGTGATATTGGTGGTGATGAAGTCTTACCTTCATTATTTGACATTTGAATTAGAGAATTATTTGAAGATAATAATATTTGTGATTGCTGAACCTGGGGAGTTTCTTTCACCATCGTATTCAATTTTGATAATTTATTGTCATGCACTGGATCCAATTCATGCATTACAGTTTCTAAATAAATTATGTTATCATGCAATTTTTCTTAAATAGTAATAGAGAAATAAAAAAAAAAATTAAAAAAAACTTATAAATAAAAAATAATTAGAATTTTTTTTTTTTTATATAAATTAAATTGTAAAAATTAATTGAAAAATAAATCATGCAAATTATTTTTCACATGCTTATATATTTTTTAAAATTAAAAAAATAAATATCATTATCTTACCATCACTTAAGACAACTTCTGGTTGACTTGGAGCAGGTACTTTTCTTTTTTCTATTCGTAGTACCCGAGGTTCTAAAAATAAAATAAAATAATTATTTTTTTTATAAAATAAAATAAAATTTTTATAAAATAATAAATACCAACCATCTCTACTTTCTTCTTCAGTTTCAGATGTTACAGATATTGGTGATTGAATTGGACTTTTGGCAGTACTTGATTCATGTGTTGCTCTACTAATATTAAATGATGAAAGTCCTTCTGATTCTGATTGTGATTCATCATAAATATCACCTTTTTGTTTACGTTCAATATCTTTTTTATATTGATCAATATCTTGATCAGTAACAGCATCAAATGGATTTTTAGCATATGGAGTTTTATATACCATTGCATTATGTTGAAAACCACGTTGAATTATTCCTTTACTTGCAGCACCAACTAAAACAACTGATTCACCAGCTACATTGACTGATGCATCCTGCTTTAATAAAAAATATAAAAATAATAAATTACATTTAATTAAATATAAATAAATATATAAATTTTTAATAATTATATTTATTATTATTTACTTGTAATTTTTTAGCTTCATCCCACGTAACACCTTCCAATATATGTGATTGTGGTCCAGCTGATATTTTATCAGCTCTACGATAATCCTTGATCTAAAATATACATATTATAAAATATTAATAAATTAATTTAAATTATATTAATTAAATAATAATAACAATACTAACTTGTTGTTGAAGCTGCTTAAATTCTTTTGGATTTGTATTCTTCGGTACAAATTGTAATGCACCATCAATCTTTACTGGTGTACTGCTATGAGTTGGTGAACCATCAGACACCCACTGTAGACAAAACCAGTACTTGTTAAACGACCCATAAATATTTATATTTATAAAATAATAAATGTTTTTTTTTTATTTAATTAAAATATACATGAATGAATTTAAAAGCACCTGGTACAATAAGACCAGTTTAAAATGACTCTTTCATGTTATGTGTGCCTGTATCATGCTAAATTTTTTTCTTTTTTTTTTCTAATAAAAATATTGAGAAAAAAAAAAAAAGACAATATATTTATGATACATTTAATAATATTGATGGGTCGATAGATCTGGTTTTGTCAATGCAGTGGATGCATACCAAGGTCACCGATAATCAAATTAAACTGACCAACAGGCACACATTCATTCAAGAGTCATTTGCTGATACATGATTTAATAAAAAAATAATAAAACTAAATATTAATCTACAAATGAATTATTAATTAGTTTTACAATTTAATCCTAAATATTTTTATTAATATATTATTTTTATGATTATTATATATTGTTTAATTTGATGATGATGTTGATGATGATGATGATGAATATAATTGTGCTGTTAAATTAATAATATTAGTGAATTAATTATTTGTTAGAGTTATTTATCCTAGAAGAGGAGTTTAAATATTTTTTAAAATTTATTGATGATGTTCCCCATGCGTACCAAAAGTAAAAGAACCATATCTAATGATAAATAATTTATAAAATAGTAAATGAAGTTTTTTTTTAAAATATATAAAAATGACTCAATTTGAATAAATCATCATTATGATTACCTCCTCTTGACCCTGATCCACCCACTATGAAAAAAAAAAAAAAAATAAAAAAAATAAATAAAAAACAAAAACAGTATTAGAAAAAAGGAATTTAAATAAAGGGACTATAATTATTTATGATTAATTTATGTACTACTGAGACCGCAATTAATTTTCACTTGCTCCACATTCATACGAGTGACATGCTCTAATTTTTAAAATAAAAATTTGATATTTCTGTTTTTTTTTTAGATAATTGTTTTTTATCTTTATTTTGAAAAAAAAAAAAACAACACTGAAAAGCTACAGATAATTTGACAATGAATAAAATACTTTCACATAATTGCAAGTAAAATTTCATTGTTATTTAAATTATAATTTATTAATGTAGTTTATTATTATTATTATTATTTTATTAATATTATAATTTTTATTATTTGCTCATAAATTATATTTTATATTCGCGTAATTTTTAATAAATTGAATTGTTAATCTGGCACTTTAAATAAATGGCATGAGTGTAAATAGCTCAAAGTGAGTATTGTATTTTTTTTTTTTGTTTTAAAATAATATTTGGAATGTATGATATTTTTAGTTTTATAATAAATCTGGCTATTAAAAAAAAAAAAAAAATACATAATTATATGAAAAAAATACAAATATAAAATAATAATGTAAATGGAATTGTTATAAAAATTGTTAGACTTATTTTTTTGTCTTAATTGATTAGTATTTTTTTTTGTCTAGATTAAATAATGTATTTTGTGATATATATATTTTCACATTAAAATTTCTTGATAATATATAAGTGGTAATAGTAAAAACACATTGACATTTAAATTGATTATATTATAAAAGCATTAATGCTATTTAAAAGTTAATATTTATGATAAAAAATTCAGTCAGTACATATTGACTGTTTAATAATAATCCCATGAATAAAAAATTGATAAAATAAATTTCTTTTAAAAAATTAAAAAAAAGATAATGACTAGTTATCATTATTGCAATTTAAAAAATAATAATATTATACTGCTGGTCTCAGATTTAAAATAATTAATAAAATTAAATATTGCCTAATATTGTTTTTTAAATAAAAAAAAAAAAAAAAATAAAATATATAATTATATCTAGTACTGACTGTTAATTTCGGAATGTGATGTATTATTAAAAAATATAAAATTAATATATTTTTATAATAACATCAAATATTAAACTGTGATAATAATAAATTACTCAGTTTTATTCTCAAAAGTAATGACTTCTACCTTGGTGATTTTTTTAGGATCTGGTGTTCCAGTCTCAAGAACTTCAACTTTTTGATAAACATTTGGTGTTGTAAGCCATAATTTTCTGTCATTTCCTTTACGTCCACTTTTTAATATTCTGTAAAATAATATAAATAATGAAAATAAAAAAAATATATATATAAAATATAAAAATGTAATATAAATTAAAAAATAAACTTACGCTTCTCTGTATAATTCAATATCAGCAAGTGAATAACCAAGTGATGATACAGTTGGTGGTATTTCAACATCATTTTTAGCTCTTGCTGGTTCATTTTTAATAAGTTTATTTCTATATGAATAACCAGTACGAAAACCAGCATTATCAAGCATTCTCATAAGTGCTTCAAATTCAGTACCACCAATACGCCAACGTTTTTCTAATTTTTTAGCTAATGCTGGTGGTTCAGTAACAATACATGTTGGTGGTGTTGGTGATTTACGTGATGCATCATATATAATTTTTTTATTTTCATCATTAATAAGTGTTAAATTATCAATACCAATTGGCATTAATTTAAGTTGTGTTTCACATGCTAATACAGTATTATAAACATTATAAAATGCTTCTTCAATTGTTTCACCACAACATAATGCACCACGATTTGTTAATAACATAACTTTATTTATTGGACCTAAATTACGTGTTATTTTTTCACGTTCTTCTGGTTCAATAGTATCACCAATAAATTGATGATGTATTGATACATCACCAATAACAATACTTTCATTACCAATTGGTAGTATACCACATTTTAAGGAAGACACTGCTGTTACTGTTGGTGTTGTTATATGTATAATACATGTTATATCTGGACGTGCAGCATGTATTGTTGAATGTAATTGAAATTCATTCAAATGTATACCAAAATTTGTAGTACCTTGATCAACAACTTCACCTTGCATATTAACTTTAATAAGACTTGATGCTGTTATTTCATGATATAATAAACCATATGGATTTACTAAAAAATGTTCTTGATCTTGATTTAAACGTGCTGATATTTGTCCACTAACACCTTGTGTCCAACCATAAAGATCAAGTAATCTAAATATTGATGCTAATTTACAACGTAATTGTTTTTCACCAGGTAAATAACCAGTAACATCACCACCTCTAATATCATTAATAGGCACCACACAATTTGAATTTTTAAATACATTTGAATTAAAACTTCCACTTTGAGCACCCATCATATCTGATATTTGTTGTAATAAACCAACAGAACCACCACCATCTCTATGAGCTTCAAGTATACGTTCTAATTCAGCCATAAATGTTTTTGAACTCATCATTTCTAAAACTCTCTTTCTTCTATCCATTTCACGCATATCCTAAACAACAATATTAATATAAAAATAAAATAATATTCATTTACTATATAAAATATTTTAATTATTATTTTTTTATAAACAACTAACCGCATCAATATCAGCTGGTCTCATTTTACTTTTTTCTTCTTCTGTTAGACCATCCATCACACCATTTGTATGAGGCTCAGTAAGTTCTTGTTGACTTGTGTCTGCCATTATTATTGTGTCTCTTTTATTTAACAAAATCTGTAACAAATAAATATTTAAAAATTATTATTATTTTAATTTTATCATATTAAATAAAATATTATATATTAATTTAACTTTTTTATCTTCAATAAAGTCAAGTAAATAATTATGAAAATAATTAACACACAATGTCACATGTAACATTATTCAATGCTTGTAAATTTATTTATTTATTTTTCTTTACAATTTTTTTTTTTTTTTTTTGTTGTATGAATAAACAGGTGGTGTTAGTAGTAGTATCATGACAAATAACAACATCTTATGAAACTTTTTTCATGTTGACTGATAAGGGGAAATCTGCTTGTTAATACTGACATACTCTTGTTAGTATTACATAGTTATATAACATTTTAATTTTATCATATGATTATTATTAACTAGTATAAATTTTTTAATCATCACTCAACAAAGATGATTTTTTAAAATTATTTTTAAATAAACAATCAACAAGTTAATATCTTGTAAAATTTAATTGATCAAGTTTTAATTTAATAATAATTTTTAAATATTTCTTTCTTTTTTTTTAGTCTTTTTTATGATAGATGACCTTTGTCATAAACTAAATAAAAATTAAATGACATCATGTGCATGTAATTTTTTAAAATGATTTTAATCATCATCATCATCATCATAAAATATAACAATTTTATAGTTTTTTTTCATGACGAAAAATATTCAAGTATATCAAAATTTTCTTATTGACCTTTTTAATAAAAATATATTATTTTTATTTTTCTCAATAAATATGTAATATGAGGTAACTGTTGAGAGGGGTTCATACATATTTCTTGGTTTAATACGTAAATGGGGCATTTTATTTGTCGACGTGGTTGAGCTAATAATAAACTGCCTGTTATGCGACAAAGAGGATGCCACGCCTTAGGTTCCAATAGTTCCAGTTTTTACAATAATTTATTTATTTATATATTATTTTTTTAAATAATTAATTAAACATGTTAATAAATTTATTAAATAAATTTTTATTGTATTTTTTGTTTAATTAATATTTTTTTTTATTGATAATTATTTGTAAATTTGTATGATCATATTGCAAAGTTTCTAAATTTAGATTTTTAATACTTTGTAACTATTAATCATAAAACTACTGGAAATATTATTATAAATTTTATAGTTTATCTTTATTTGTATATTTTTATTTTGATAATATTAATGTTATTTAATTAAGAAAAAATTAAAATTTTTGCTTAAATGATTAGATTTTAATTAATTAATAATTTCTATTTTTATATTTAATTTTCTCACAAATAAAACTAAAAATTTGATTAATATTTATTGTTATTTTTCAAGTTTAATTAATACACGAGACAATAACAATTAAAATTCATTTCCTGTTTGTTATAATTATACATGTAATTTAAAAAAAAAATTAGCAGTAAATTGTTGTTACGTTTTTTTTTAAATATAATAATTTAATAATAATCAAAAAATATAGTTGACATTTACTAATAATTAAAAGACTTAATTATCTTGTTATTTTTTATAATCAACAAAGAATAATAAATAATTATATAAAATATAAACAAAATAACAATAATTAATTTGTAAATTTAGAAATAGAAAATTATATAAATTTTGTTAAAAATAACATTATGTTATTCAAATTTTTTACAATTGTCCACTCAAAATGACTCTCCCAAAAAACAAGTACACTCCTTTGTTTAATCAGACTCATAAAATAAGCTGTTATTATTATTATTAAAATATATATAAGTATATATTTCAACGAGGGTTGTTGAAGCCAGACCGACGCCTTTGAATTTCCAGGAATACATGCATTACCTAAGGGTGGAATGAAATATTTCAAATTCATCAAGTTTTAATGCAACAAAAAAATAAAAAAATAATTATTTATTAAGGGTTGTAAATAAAACAAAAATTATTATTTTAAAAAATAAAAAAATCACTTGTAAAAAATTAATAAATAAAAAGGTTTGTTAATTTTTTTTTTTTTTTAGCAAAATTAATTTAATTTTTGTTGTTTTTTGTATTTTATTTTTATTTTAAATAAAAATTAATTGATAAATAATAATTATTATATTAAAATTTAATAATTAGGTAATTTATTTATTTATTTATTTGATAAATATATATAGAGGGCGTATATTTTGTCTAGGTAAAATAATAATCCTGTTGAGTTTGTTACAATATATAGACATAATATTGATCTGTTAGTTTGGTTACTAGGGAAAATTTTTATGACTTTTAAAAATGAAAATTAACAATTTGACACATTTATATTAATTATAATAATTATATTTTTATTTTATTAAATCAGACAAAAATTTAAATTGTCATGGGCATTAAGACAAATTTACTTGTCTCAAAAAATCGACCTACGAGTTTATATTTGTTGGCTCAAAGTATATAAGTGAAAGGCTGATGCTCGATTAGTCCAGCCTACTTTAAAAGTCTGCAAGTTTAAGATGATAAATATATATATACTAAAAGTATTACACCACAAAAATAATAAAAAAAAAAATTAAAATAAAATGAAAGACTCGTTTTTTATTTTAGTTTTCAATGTCTTTGTTTTTTTACTTCTTTTCTCATCATCATCATCATCATCACCATTACCAGCATCATCAGCATCAGCATCATCATACAGTGGTTTTTTTTTTTTATTTTTAAATTTTATATATTTCTTGCTTTTTATCTTTGAGAATGAGTCAGCTCTAGAAGATAACTTTAATGTCTAGTCTGATCTGTCCAGTCTTGCTTGATACACCCACAATTTTTCATCACAAATTTTTAAATTATTCAAATATGAATATTTATCAAGTTTTATTATTTTTATTTTGAAGCTATTAATTATTTAATAAAATATATATATATACTTAAAAAAAAAGAAAATAAATTATCATTTATTTAATGAAACTTTTTATTTAAAATTTAATTTATATTATTTTTGTTTGTTGCACTTGTTAAAGTAATTAGCAAAATATATATTTTTTTAAATTAAATTAATAGTTTTATAATTTGCTTTTACTTTAACACAACAGTGTTGTAAGAAAGTTATCAAGTGGTTGATTAATTAACATTGTATATTTATTAAAAAAAAAAAAAGGTAATAATTTAAATTACAAAAAGAAAATAAATTAATTAACATTGATTGAAAATAAATAAAGAGGTCAAATAAATCGAAGATTTTCCCACAACTTTGAGCAATTAAAATTATTTATGAGATTTTTTTTGTTCTTATTTTTATTATCGAGGGTAAAAGGGAGTTTATTTTGTGCTTCAGTTGTCTTTTAGAGCAACTTTATCGAATCGTAAAATAATATAAATTAAATATTATATATAAAAAAAAGTAAATAAAAGATGCAATAAAATGTAGATAATATAATTTTTTTTTTAATATAAAAATATATATATTTAATTGATTTTATCGAGGAACAATTCATTGAGATTATGGGATGACACAATGACTGCCAAATGAAAGTCAGCTTTCATTTTTTCACCAATAATTTTAAAATAAATCTCAAAATATTTGCTACTTTTCATATTTAATATTATTAATTGTTTATTAATAATAAAAATTATTTATTTATTTGAAATATTAATTTGTAATTTGACTGTCATGATTGATCAACTATTTGGCAATCAACTCATCGTGACATCTTAACATCGTAAATTTCAAAATATATTTCAAAGTATTGTACAATTTTTAGATTATTTTTTAATATTTTAAATAATAATTAAATAGTTTAAATAATATTGAAATAATATCAAGCAATGATAATGAATTATTCAACATTTATATAAATTATAAAACAAAAAATAATAAACGGATGAAGATGATTAACCTGAATTTCCAACTTCCTGACTTTATAATTATTATTAAAAGATTAATAATTTTTACAATTTTATATCAAATAAAATAAATCAAAAAATCAAAAAAAATTTAATATATAATAATTTTGAATTTTTATTATTATTATCATTTTTTTTTTTGACGTATTTGATGGATACCTGGCGACGTATTGCCGGGACTTTTGTATTGATCGAGTGAAAAACGACGTCGTGCGTCGGGACGTCTGCGACCGGAACTGACTAATAATAAATTAAAAAAAAAAAAAAAAAAAAAAATAAAAAAAAAAAAAACAATAAAACCTTAAACTACATTAACATATTAACAGTAATGATAACAAAAGTAAGAGTTATAAAATAAAAATATTCCTTTCACCCAGATAAAAAAAAAAATATATTTTACATTCTCATCATCATTTTATTAATCATTTACAAAATCTAAAACACGTTTAATCATATCATAAATTTTTTTAAACAAAGCTAATTTAAAAAAAAAATAATTTATTGTATTTCAAGAGAGATTTTTTTATTATATTAAATTTGAAAGTTAATTAATGCAAATGAAAAAAAATTTTCACTTAAATAAAAACAATCTTAACTTGTTATTATTTTTAAAATTAATTTTACAATAAATAAATGAATTATATTATTACTCATAAAATATTTAAATAAATATTTTACTATTTTAAAGTTTTTTAAAAATAATTTTACTATAATCAAAAGTCAACTAGATAATATTAAAAAAAAAAATTTTAAAAAACAAACAAAAAAAGAGGTCATATAATAATTAATGGATGGTTCGAGTTCAAAGGTTCATTAACCTTTATAAAAAATAAAAATAAAAAAAATAATAAAAAAACCGTCTTTTCAGCACCATTATAAACCAACAGTCTTATTATAATATCCCTCTTTTAGGGGATTTATTTTGAGAACTAAATGTAGTTGCTTGAAATGCTTGTAATGCAATGAAACAAAAAAATTAAAATAAAAAATAGTTGATAGTTTTAAAAACAAAATAAAATTATTTGTTACTATAATAAACATTTAAAAAAAAAATTTTTTTTATTTTTAAAACATGCAAAGGTATGTCCAACGGAAATCGGAAGTATGCTTAATAATTGCAGACAGGCGACATCATTTATTATTTCCTGTTGGCCAAAAAAAAAAAGTTATTATATTAAATAATTTTCTATTTATAATTTTTTAATATAAAAAATATATATTACTATTATTTAAATAATTAAAAAACTTTTTTTTTTATATTCAAACTTGAAATTTGACCTCTCAATTGCGGAAGCGCAAATAGTAAATCAAGCGAAGCATAAAAACTTTTCTCACAAACTTTTATATCAGCTGCATATGAAAAATTTATTTATTAATTTTTTTTAACTTGAAAATTTATTATTTATTATTAATTATAATCTATATAATATAAAAAATTTTATTATTAATAATAAAGTAGTATTTTTTTTGATCAACCAATTGGAATTTTTGTAAATCAGTTTTTTTTTATTTTTTGGTCAAATTCATTTTGTGGTCATTTAATATATTTTTTTTCAAGTAAATTAAATATTTTAAATCACATGAAAAATCATGAACATGTCAGTTTAAATATATACATATAATTTAAGTGTTGATTGTAAACTGATTATGATAATAAAAAATATTTTTTTAAAGAAAAAAAAAAAAATCTCGTCATATTGAGCACAAATGTATTACTTGGAAAAAAGTCTGTGTTTATTCGTCTAGACAATCTAATCGATTGTCAAGAAATAATTTTTTTTATATTATTCTGACATTGTGTTAATATATCATCGTTAATTATTTTTAATTATTTTATTTTTTAATTTAAAAAACAAAAAGATTTTATTTTCAAAACAATAAAATGACTTTGATGATGATTTACTCAATTATTTATTTATTTTTTTTTGTGTTGGTTGAATTTTTTGATGGATGTTTTATAAAAATAAATAATTTATAATAAAAAAAATATATTTAGATGGTCATCTTGAAAAAACAATGTATATATGAGGTTGTACAACGGTACTTGTGTCGTTAAAAATATATCCAAGAAAATGATCATTTTGCGAGAGAAAAATAAAAACCGTTTGTTTCTGTGTGGTCTAGCTTGATTTTTTTTTTTTTTTTGCAAATATCAATTAATTTTTTAATCTTGTTTATATTAATTTAATATGTTGTAATTTTTTAATTGGAATAATTGTTTAAAGTAACCCTTCTTTTGTTGATGAGTTTGATAGAAAAATAGGGTGAAAAAGATTTTTTAAATAAAAATATAAATCAATATTTCAATTATTTTTATACAACTAAATTACAAAAAAAATGTACAGAAAAATTAAAATATTTTGCTAAAATTTAACTTTAATTATTGTTATTTAAAAAAATATTATTTTAATTTGTTTTTAGTCAATTTTTTGTAAAAAATAATATTGATTTTTTTTAGTGTGACAAGTAAATAATGATAAATTTTATTACAAAAAGATTAGATGAATATTTTTATCAATAAAAAATAAACAATAATAAAATATTTCAATCATTTATTTTTTTAAATGAATAAATTATATGTGTTTTTAAAATTTTACAAAAAAAAAAGGTTTAAACTTGATAATTTAAAAGATAAAAAAAATTAAATATTAATTTTATTTTTAAATATATTATTTATTCATTGATGAAATATCACAACAAATATATATTCATGTTAAATAAAAAATTTTAATAATTTTATATACATGAGTCATAATATTTGTGCAATAATTAATAAATTCTCAGAATAAAAATAAAATTCTCTTTTAAATGTAATTAATAAAACTCTTCAAAACTTTCTCAACTTTATATAAAAAAAAATATAAAAAATAAATCATCAAATAAGAAAGTGAATAATTTTTTAAATCATATTTTCAAGTTTTCAATGCAAAATTTAAAAATAGAAAAATAAAATAAAATAAAACTAGGAATAGATTAAACAGAAGCCCTGAAAGATTGCATGACATTCGAAGCTTGGTTAAATTATTTTTAAATTTACAGTACAATGACTCTTTACATTGACAAAAGTGATAATAAAATTGTTTAAAAAAAATAATATTTAAAAACTTTTTACAGCTAACTTTTTTATTGCAAAAAAAATAAAAATTTATCTTTATTTATTGATAATAATTATTAGACAATTTCCTGTTAAAGTTACACATATCAGACAATTTATTTACAATAATAAATAAATTCAGGTCAAAGTTTTTTTGTATTCTTGTTATCAAAAGTTAACTTTTTGCTATTAATAATTATATCAAATTATTATTTAACAAATCTAAAATCATTTAAAGATATTTTAAATTTTAAAAATAAATAAATAATTATTTTTTAACAATTGAAAAATTAATTTATATATTTGTCAAAAAAAAAAAAAAAAATAGTAAAAAATCTATTTCATTAACTAATAGTATTTTTTTTTAAATATTCATTATAAATACATGACAATTAAATCTTAATTTTTAAATTTATTTAATTTTTTAAATTTTATTTGAAATAATAAACTGAATTATTGGACAATTTACCGGCAGTGATATTTAATTACATTTTTTTTTTTTTTTTCAATATGCAATTTGATTCGTACAAATACAGATAAAATTATTAATATTATTATTATTATTAAAATCATATTACAAAATTTAAAATAAAATAAAACGATATAACTTTATGAGAATAGTAATTTTTTTTTTATTGTATTTTCATGTTTATCCTTATTGATCTTGAGATATTTATTACATAAAAAAAAAAAAATTAATAAAATATGTTGCTTGTAACCACTAATGAAACCACAGAGAGATGAGACATAAATAATCAAATAAAAAATATATAATTCATCATGATGGAATATATATTTTTGAGGTCAAGAATATCTGTAAATTTTTTATAATCAATACTTTGATTTTACTGATATTTTTATGTTAAAATATTATTTGTAAAATTATTAGATAATAATTTTCATGTCTCATGTGTTATTTAAATGATAAAAAAAAATATATAATAACTATTGAGTCACGTTTGTTACTTGTTATATTTATAGGCCACAAGTACAAAGTTATTATTAAATGAGTTTATTAAATTATTATTTTTTTTTATGTATAATTATTGATTAAATTTCAAGACAATTTATTATGACGCATGTTTAATGTAACACATAATATGACATCATTTTATCATCAAATATTTTAATAAATTTTTTCAAAATTTTATTGTTAATAATTTATTTTATTTTTGAGAATAAATTTTTCAAATTATCTTTTAATTTTTAAAGGTAAAATAAATTAGTTTTTCATTAACAAACTGTTGTGGGATTTGAGAATAATATATTGTTTAAAATAAAAATAACAAATGCATATGTATTTTAATTTTTTAACAAGTAAATTATTTATTATCTTTGTTTATTATTTTATTTTTTTTTAAAACAATGCAAGTATATATTACCATGCAATAAAATATTCCAGTAACGGTAACATATGAAAATTAAACAGGAAAAAAAATAAAAAAAAAAAAGTCAACAAGTTGAGGTGAATGTACCGAAAAATAAAATATATTTAAAATATTAAAATAATTTTTAAAATATCTATACAAAAAAAAAACAACAAATCAATATAAAAGCTCCTAAAAAATTAATTAAAAAATATATCTAAAGAATATACAGTGTCATTTGTTTTTTATGTTTAATAGAAAAATTTAAAAAAAAAGATGCACTTTGTTCATATGATGAGATCACACATTTACAAAATGTGATAACACAAAAAAAAAAATATATATATATCTCTTCAGTTTGTTTAACTACCTGTCGCTTATACAATTCATCGACTATTTAAAAAAAAATTTTTTTAATAAATAAAATGCATACGTAAACATGTGCATAATTATTACCAACACATGACAAAAATATATACATAAAAAAAAAAAAACAAAAAGAAATCATACAAGTTTTTCTTCAGTAAAATAAAACAAAAAAAAATATATATAAAATAATAACATAATTATATATTTAAATTACATTTAATAATAAACAATTAATTTCAATTAATTTATTATTTATTTATTTAAAAAAAATATTATGTGTTGAATAAAGTGATGGTAAATAATTGTACTGATGATGATGTCATGGTTTAAACATAGAGATTATCCTACTCAACGATAAAGTCTTGTCAAACAAGTATTAAAATATAAAAAATATATTTGTTGCTTTTAATATTTTTAGTAAAACTTATATATGTTATAAATATTAATCAATTAATTTTTTTATTTTAATATATATTTAGCAAGACACTAAATATATATAAAACCTGTCGAAATTAACATTGGCCCAAATAAATAATAAAACTGTTTATATTAAATTTAATATCAAAAAAAAAATATTCTTATCATTTGTGATGATATTTATTATGAATGAAACATCCGTTTATTAATTATATTTTTCATTAAAAAATTATTTTTATTGAGAATAGTTTATTATGATTTACATTGCCAAGTATTTTATTTATTTTTTTAATAATAACTTTAATTTACAATAAAAAACTATGCAATATTTATGTGTATTTTAATAAATGAGTAGTTGAGAGAAAATTTAGTTAAAAATATATACAAGAAGGTCAAATTAAAAGAGTATTATTTAACATCTGTAACACGTGATGTGTAAATAATGAAAAAAAAATATATTAAAAAGATGGAAAAAATAAAATTATAAATTACAATAAATCATATTAATTTTGATAAAAAAAATAGAAAAACTTTACTTAAAATTTGTAGATATTTATTTAACAAAAAAAAATTTTTTTTTATAGTTTTTAGTTGAAAGATAGTGTAAAAATAAAAGTAGTTTACCCTATTCTCAATAATTTTTTTGATAATCAATTGACTTTATTTTGAGTCATATTTTTATGGTAGAAAAATATCATCTTTTCCCTTTTTAAATAATCCTCATAAATTTTATCTTATTTTTTTTCCCTTATCGTCAAAAATTTATATATTTATTTAATTTATCTATAAATATATTTTTTATTTAATAAATAATTTTTATACTTAATTTATTAAATCAAAAAATAATAATAATATTTAAATCAAGATAAATAAATTTGACATAATTGATATATTTAGATGTCTAAAAATATATTAAATATTTGGTATATTTTTTTTTTAAATAAATTTATCATTTTTATACTTTTTATTATTTAAAAAAAATTTTTTTTTATAAATAAAATTACTGACATAATAACTTGTGTGGGTAGATACAACCGTTAACTTTCAATGAGGAAGAAAATAAAAAAAAATATATAATATAAAAAATAAAATGTAGCTTCATTCAAATGTGGAAGTTTACAATTAATATATTGCAAAATTTCACTTTTATATAGATTTTTAATATTTACTCCATTTTTAATATTTAATTTACAAAAATAATGATAAAATTATATCATATTTGTGTTGTTTGATTAATCAATATAATTTTTAAATTAAAAAATAATAATGTGTTTATTTATTTATAAAATAAATAACAATGACAATATAATTTTTAAAATAATAATAAAAAAAAAATACCAACACTTGTTAATTTGTTTGTTTTTAAAACACGTGTGTAATTTATTTGTTTATATTTTTATTTATTCAAATTAAATAAATAAATACTAGATTTATATAAATAATTTTTTAATATTATTTATTTAAAAAATTAATAAATTATTTGACCTATTAACTTGAATAATAAATAAACAAATTTCATCAAAAAAAAAAAGTATTAAAATTCATTAAATAAATTTATAAAAATCATAAAAATTTTACGTTATAATTTAAAAATAAATTTAATATATTATATATTATTTTAAAATACAAAATAATATATTTAATTTTTAAATAAATAACACACTGTAATAGATAGAAATAGAAAGACACCATTATGTTTAAAAAAAAAAAAAAAAAATATTATCAATTACTTTCGTCTCAAGATAAAATTACTCGAAAGTAAAAAAAAAATAAAATAAACAAAAATAAACTAAAAAATATATATATTTTTGTGTTATAATAATTGATAAATAAAAAAAAAAAAAATAATATTATTTATCTGACCTCCAAAATGAAACAAACCCCAGGGCCGTAAAATGGCGGAAACCCGATAAAAAAAAAAAAAAAAAAAAAGCTTTATAAATATCATCTCACATATTGTAATAAATTATAAAAAAAAATAAATAATAAAATTTGATAAATAATTAAATATTATTAATAAATAAATAAATAATTATTATAATAATTTTTTGTCATTTTAAAATTAGGTTATTGAGTCGGTGACACACCCCTCTGCCCAACGTCACTAAATCCAAACCCAGGATTGTTGGTTTTTTTTTTTTTCCATTTTTAATATTTTATTTTTATAAATTTTAAGACATCAAATAACGCCATAATTATTTTATTAATATAAAAAAAAATAATTAATAAAACAAATATATATATTTGATAAATTTATTGTTAAAAATTATTGATAACTCACCTGTCAAGAGACACCCCGGCTTTTAATAATATATTTATTTTTTAACTTACAAAATAAAAAAAAAAAACACACCCAAGTTAAACAACACACACTCGCGGCACACCGAACACCGTTTGACTGTTAAACGTAAGTACAAGTATTGGAATGATTGTATATAGTAGCACGGTTGTTCCGTTTGACGATCACTCTCCCCTCAATTTGCCGCAAATATTAGAAAAAAAAAAAAATTTTTAGACACAAACAAATAAATACATACACTTTTTGTGTATATATATGAGAATTATACACTTGTACGCAGAACAGGTACACTTTTACACACAAATGTTTTTATTTATTTAATAATAATAATAATAATTAAGTTTTGATATTTTTAATTTATTTAATTTGATAAATTTATTTGGTATATTTTTTGTATTGTTATTGTTTTAATTGTTTGTAATTATTATGAGATATATTTAATGATGTATGTAAGTGCATCATGACGGTTACCGGTTTTTTATAAAATGTTTTGAATAAAAAAAAAAAAAAAAAAATGCCGATCGATCGGATGTTGGCTGCTTATCAGCGTCGTTTTTTTACTGCGCAGAATAAATGCGCAGTTATGATTTTCTTTTTGTTTTTTGATAAAATTATATTGTTAAAATATAAATTTGATATTAATTGTTGTTAATAAATTGATTATATTTGATTATTAATTATTTATCTATTTTTTTTATGGATTTGTTTGGAAATTTTGGAATAAAAATGTATAAAAATTGTTACAGTGTAAACACAGCTGTATTTATATATCGATTAATGCTGTATTGCTATTGGCTGTTTTATCCGCCATATGCAATTAGCCTAGAGCGGGAAATTTGAATTGATAATTGAAAAAAAATTAATAAAATCAAGTAATTAACTTAAATTTGATACACTATTAATGAATAATTGAATAGAATTAAATGAAATTTATTCTTAATTGATTATTTATTTATTTTAATAATTAATTATTGTGGTAAATTAAATGTAAGCAACAGTTTTTTCAGCTAAAACAAACAAAAAAGTTGATATTATTTTGTTTTTTTATTGTTTAAAGGTTTAATGATTATTTTATTTTTTATTTTCTTTGTTATTTAGAGTGAAGAAAGTACATATTGCCTAATTTTTTATTTGGTTTTTACATCGGTATAATATTATTTTTTTTTATTTCATTGTAATCTATAATTTAATATAATTTTTGTTCATTTAATTATTTAAAAACACACATTTGTTGAGACGTATACTATTTTTTTTTTTAAATAATATTTAAACCATTTTTTGTTTTTGTACATTTTTTAAAAATTTAATTTACAATTTATATTTAATCAAGTGGTCAAGTGATTATTTAATTGTTGCTTTTTAAATGTGATTTAAAAACAAACAAAAATTTAAAAAATTATTTTGTCTTTCAACGAGGCCTTTTATCTAAATTTGACATTGTGATTTATTATTTTAATATTATACTACAATTTTTCTACGCAAAATTCATTTATGCATATATTTAATTTAATTTTTTTTTTGGATATGTCACAAAGACAATACTTTGAATTATTTTTTTCAACTTAAAATTAACATTGTATTGTTTTTTTATATTTTTAATTTAATATTGTTCTATTAAAATGACAATAACAACAAATTATTTGAATATTATTTGTTATTGACACGACGTTTATTACGATTAAATTGTTATCAACTTGAAATTTTAGTTTAAAATTCAAAAAAAAAGAAATAAAAATGGCTAGACTTAAAAGAAAAAAAATATGAAAAAATTTTTTTATTATTTTTAAACATCTTTTTGTAGTCTTGTAAACTCTTAAATAAATATAAAACATAAAAGGAATGCGAAGGAAGATGTGAATGTTTTTTAAAATTGCCATTAAAAAAAAAACCTCATAATATTTTGGCACATTCATTCGCATTTTTACAAAATCACCAGAGCAACGATTATAATAATACATTAAAAATTTAAAAAACATATTTCAATTTGTTTATTATTTGATCAATGTTCAAGACTAGTTCTTTCTCCGAGTTTATTTATTTTGTTTTTTAAATAAATATCAATTTAAATGCTCATATTGCTGGATTTTTTGTATTCAAAAAACCAGATCTAGCTCTATTTTATTTTGATATAATAAAAAATTAAAATTACATAATTATAATTGAGCTATATCTCGGAGAAAAACTTGATCAAATATTTTATATTAAAAATAATTTCTTAATAAAAAATATAAAAAAAAAAATATCAATTTATCAAGAAATAACTTAATAAATTTAATTTTCATTGAAATTAATTTTTTATCAATATTTGATATTACTTGTCAAACATTACTATCTGGTTTGTTACTGAAACTCATTGGTTGAGCATTTTCTACTAAATTTCCTTTCATACTTGATGTTGGTATTGATGAATCAACTGCTGCTGTTCTCATTTCATCTATCGATGCTCTAAAAATAAAGTAATATAAAATTAAAAAAACTAAAATTAATACTAAATGATAAACAGTTACGTTAGAAATATATTGATATCTACTTTTTTTTTGTATTGATAATATTTTTATAATAATCATTAAAATATTTAACATGCAATTTATCTGTAACAGACATACAAAGCTTATCTGTATTTTAAATATGCGACCAATAATAAATTAATGTGTTGTATTTAAATGACTAAATGATTTAAAAAATATTTCAATTATCAAAACTAGATATAATTAACAAAAATAAAAAACAAACAGTTGATGTTATTTTTTTTTAAAAAAAGCAATAAAATATAGAAAACAAAAAAAAAGAAAGAACGTAACCATCATCCAGGATAATAAAGAGAAAATAAAATAAATTCCAACATGCTGAAATAAAAATGAAGATATCTGTGAATGTATTAATGATTATTGCCTGGTTAGCGATGTGATGGAATGAATATTGCCATTAATATTGGCGTATTTATGTTGGCCTCCAAACATCTGGATCTTCCATAAGTGTTGTATGATGATCAGTTGATGGAACAGTACCAGGAGGTGGTACAATACCAGATGGTGATGTTGCCATTGCAGCCATATCCGCTCTTGATCCTCTGTTTTATTTTATTTATTGTTTTTTTTTTAATTTTTTGTTAAATATATTTTAATTCAATTAACAATAATAAATTAATTATTTCAATTTATCATTTTGTTATTTCCCATGTTAGTAAATATATATAGCAAAACAAATAAAACAAATACACATGAAAAAAATTTTTTTATATAAAATATATAATTTTTGTTATGTTTAAATATTTAATTTACTTACTTTTTTCCAATTGACATAATTCCATATAAAACACCAGTACCAAATATTAAACCACTTGCAAAAAATGTTGAAAATGTAAAATCCAAAAATACTGGTAAAGCTGCTAAGCTAATAATAAGAAAATAATAATAAAATTAAATAAAAGTTTATTTGTATTAATTTAATATTTTAATTAATAAAATTAAAATTTACTAACCCACAGTATAGAGCTGCTCTATTCCAGTATGGTCGTTTTTCAATAATATTACTAAATGTTTGAACAAAATCAAGAAATATACAACAACAAGGAGCTTCTCCTGTTAAAACAACAAGACCAGCAATAATCAAAGTAATACCACTTAAAAAACCTTTTATTGATGCAACTATAATAGACAAACAACCAAGAGCACCAAAAAGTATTCCAACTAAAAAAATTAAATACATAAAATATATGTTAATTATTTATTTATTATGTCAAGTGGAATTTATAATGACTAAGCCGGAAACTAGAAAAAAAATAAATAAATAAATAACAAAATTTATTGATCAATGTATTTATAAATTGATAAAATATTTTATCAACTAAATTATTGATTATAAAATAAAATTTTTTTATTTGTTATTTTAACTTACAAAAGCCACCAGCAGTACCCAATGCTCGTGCACCATATTTCATCCACCAGGGTACATCATCTTTATCTTGTGGATCTTGTCCAGGTCGCTCCATTATGGAAGCTATTTTTTCACTGAATGACTAATTAAAAAAAATTAACTAAAATTAATTAAAATATAATAGGATAATTAATCATATTAATATCGGATACATTTTGTTTTTTTGCTTTTTTTTTTTTTCTTTTTTTTATTTTGTGGTTTAGTATTGGGAGTATATTAAATTTTAAAAGTATTAATAATTTAAAATAATTTTAAAAAATAATTAATATTACCATTTTTAATTTATTATTTTGACGTTAACTTTGTTTTTTTTTAAGCTGTCAAAGTTGAAATTTTGTCAAAAAATATAATATATCTATAATATGACCAACACTGTTGACGTACTCCAAAAAAAATCGACCAGATTATTTTTATTAAATTGCCTGTAGTTGGCGACACTATCCAGAAGAAAAAAAAAAATTATTTCAATTGTTAAGGTGCGTTTCCACATCAAATAAAAAATAAAAAAAGATGGCGATGATTTAAGATTTTTTAAAATATTTTATTATTATTATTCATATCCTCGTGGTCTAGTCAAATAGTCGTGTATTTTTTTTTATATTTTATATAAATAAATTTTGAATCATGGTTATTATTAGTGAAATATTAAAAAACAATATTGAAGATTCAATAAAATCAACAAGTGTTGATAAAAATATTGAAGTTGAAAAAGATGTCGGAAGTCTTTTAGTATCAGATTATAATCAATTTGATGTTGAAAGTATTAAGTAAGTACAGTAACCTCTAAAATTATTGAACACATTAATTATAAACAACAAAAAAACAAACAATAATGTTCAATTAATTATTTATTAATTTGTTAAAATTATTATTATTTTAGGAATGACACAGAAAAATATTTGTCTTCATTAACAAGAGACAATACACAACTTTTTTTTAATGATATATTTTCATTGGAAATAGAAAGAAGAGATGATACTTTTGTTGCAAAATTACCAAAACCAACATTTTTATTACCAAGATCTAGATCAATTCCAAAACCTAAACCTTTAACAAAATGGCAACAATTTGCTAAAGAAAAAGGTATTAAAACTAAAAAGAATGGTAGATCAAAACTCAAGTGGGATGAAGAACTTAACGTAAGTTTAATATTAATAATATACTTATAGTTTATTTGTTTATTAATAATTAATATTAATAATTTTATATTTTTAAAAATAGAAATGGATACCAACATTTGGTTACAAAAAAATTGCTGCTGAACAACAAAAAGAATGGTTGGTTGAAGTTGGAGCTGACAATACACCAAAAGCTGATCCTCGTGGAGCAAAACTTACAGCTAAACAAGAAAAAATAGCTAAAAATGAATTACAAAGAATTCGTAATTTAGCTAAAGCTAAAAATATTAAAATTCCAAGAGTTATTTTACCAGCAACTGATCAAAACATATCTTTAAAATATTTACAAAAAGCTAAATCAATTGCAAGAGCTTCAACTGCATCAGTTGGTATGTTTGTATAAAATACCAATACCAAATATTAAACCACTTGTAAAAAATGTTGCAAATGAAAAATTCAAAAATACTTGTAAAGCTGCTAAACTAATTATAAAATATTAAATAATTTTAATAATAATATTTATAATTTAATAAAAATTTTGATAATTATACAAATGTGTTTGTTTTAATTTAATATTTAGAATAATAAAAATAAAATTCACTAACTCTCAATATATAGAGCTACTATATTTATGTAGGTGATGTATTTTATCAACTTAATTATTGATTATGAAAATGAAATTTATAAACATTGTTTATTATTTATTCTTTTTTTTTAATTATTATTTTTTGCCTCTATTTTGCAATTTATTTACTAAAATTGCCTCTAGTTGGCGACACTATCCAAAAGAAAAATTGTTAAGGTGCGTTTCCAAATCAAATAAAAAAAGATGGCGTCAATTCAAGCCAGGGTTGTTAATGTATAAAACATAATGTTTTAAACTATGTTTAAAACTATGTTTAAAACATAGTTTAAAACATCCTTAGTTTTATCCATTTGTATAAAACGTCGCCATCTAGTGGCGAAATTGGGAACTGCCACCAAAACAAACAAACGAACCTAGATAAATTTGTTGTTATTAATATGTTTTTTTTTAAATATATGATCATCAAATTTGTTCATAAATAAATGATATAAATATTATGTTTATAAATTTTATAAACTTGTTATTATTAATGTTATTAATGTTGTATTATTAATAAGAGTGTAAGTATAGTCGGTAAGAGGGAAAGTTTGAGCCTACGAGAGATCATGTGGGTTTTATCCGTTTTATCCGTTTTATCCTGTTTTAAACGTTTTAAACGTTTTATCCATGGATAATTGTAAACAACTCAAAAACCCTCGATTTTAACAACCCTGATTCAAGCTGAGTTTTCGAGATTTTTTTTTATAATTTTATTGTCGCTTGTCGTTTATGTATCCTCGTGGTTTGGTCAATAGTCTTGTGTTTTTTTTTAAATAAATAAATTTTAAATCATGGATATTGTTAATGAAATATTAAAAAACGATATTGAAGATTCAATAAAAACAACAAGTGTTGATAAAAATATTGAAGTTGATAAAGATGTTGGAAGTCTTTTAGTATCAGATTATAATCAATTTGATGTTGAAAGTATTAAGTAAGTAAAAGTAACCTCTAAAATCATTAAACACATGAATTAATTATTTAATTTATTCATTATTTATTAATTTATTATAATTATTATTTTAGGAATGACACAGAAAAATATTTGTCTTCATTAACAAGAGACAACACACAACTTCTTTTTAATGATATATTTTCATTAGAAACAGAAAGAAGAGATGATGCTTTTGTTGCAAAATTACCAAAACCAACATTTTTATTACCAAGATCTAGATCAATTCCAAAACCTAAACCTTTAACAAAATGGCAACAATTTGCTAAAGAAAAGGGTATTAAAACTAAAAAGAAGGGTAGATCAAAACTCAAATGGGATGAAGAACTTAACGTAAGTTTAATAATATTTGAATTATAAAGTATATTTTGTTTATTAATTTATTATTAATATTAATAATTTTATATTTTTAAAAATAGAAATGGATACCAACATTTGGTTATAAAAAAGTTGCTGCTGAACAACAAAAAGAATGGTTGGTTGAAGTTGGAGCTGACAATACACCACGAGCTGATCCTCGTGGTACAAAAATTACAGCTAAACAAGAAAAAATAGCTAAAAATGAATTACAAAGAATTCGTAATTTAGCTAAAGCTAAAAACATCAAAATTCCAAGAGTTATTTTACCAGCAACTAGTGAAAATATGGCTTCAAAACATTTAGAAAAAGCTAAATCAATTGCAAGAGCATCAACTGCATCAGTTGGAGTATTTCAACCTAAGTAAGTATAATTATTAAATAAATTTTATTTTATTTCTTTTAAAATAATTATTAATTTATATATTTTTTATAATAGACTTCCAAAAGAAAAAGAACCCAGAGGTTCGATTACAAAGGAAGTTATTGGGTTAAAAAGAAAAAAGAAATCATGTCCAGTCAATATGGCTGATGAAAAAAATCGAAATAGCCAGTGGATCAATGACATCATTTCCAAAAAGAAAAAACCACTATTAAATAGTGAGGCCATTGCTCCAGCAGCACCAGGACCGTAAGTTATCCATAATAATTATTAAAAATATAAATTATATGTTTTAAAATAAAAAACTAATTTATGATTTTTTGTTATTTAATTTTTTTTAGTACTCCTGTACCAAAAGGCAGAAAACACCTGACTGCCAAAAAACCCAAAGCTGGTAAAGGAAAGAGAGATCCTCATACCAAAGTTGGTGGACGTAAACGTAGAGGTTAATATATTTTTTGTAATTTAAATTAAAAAATTATTATTAAAAATTTATAAAAATCAATTTATTTTTGTTAGTTATTATTTTTTTTATTTATAAAACTAATTAATCATAATTAATTTAATAAATATTATTATCTTTTCATCATCATTATTATTAAAAAGGTCAAAAGTAGCCTCGTGTTAAAGTGTTTAGAAAATATCGACTAAAATAAACGAGAATCGAAAGTGGGTGGTTGGGATGTCCTAGCTAAGGGTGACCGAGAAACGTGAGGTATATAAAATAGTCTCTATGTGAAGGTAACTTGCAAAAAAAAAAAAATGTAAAATATATATAAATTTGTGCTAATGAAATAGTTTTTAATTTAAAAAAAAAACCATTAAATATTTATCAATTTTCCAAATTAAATTAATATATTAATAATAAAAAAAAATTGATAAATTAATTATTTAAATTATTTAATTTATAATGTATTATTGATGAATTTTAAAGATAAAAATTTGAACGCGCATCAGTATTTGCGCGATGAAAAAAAAATATATCAACATATAGAAAATGATTATTTTTATTTTTTAAATGACTGTATTGTTTATCATAAAAAAAATGACAGAGTGTGTTATTAATTAAGTTGATAATATTTATTACTAATTCAAGTATCAATGGAAGAAATTTTAAATGTTGTCAATTTAATTAAACACCAGGATAACTGGTGCATTGGGGATGAGGGGCGTGACAGTGATATTTAACAAGGACAATGGTCAAGTGATGATTAAAAAATTTTATAAATTATTATATTATTGATATATATAAATTAATTTATATATTTAATTTTAAATAAAATGACGTAGCAAACTATGGAAAAATATGATTTATCATTTATCAGATGGTGTGTAACAATTGGTAGTAAAAAAAAAGGAAAAAAAAAAGCTCAAAATATATTTGAAAAAAGTGTCAATTTAATTTTTATATTATTTATGATTTTTAATTTTATTTATTAATGATTTTTTTTAATTTTGTTTTTTGTTGTTGAATATATTTTTTATCGACAACTGGAACCACCAGCCAGCCTTTAACTTGGCATTGAAAAATAATATTTTTTTTTTAAATATAATATAATCAACAGTGCCGCACAATCACGGCAATCACAATTATTAATTTTACAAAATTAATTATATATTATTTAGAAATTTAATTTATATTAATTTTTAATTTTTATTTATTGTTTTTAATGGCTTTTCTGCTTTAACCTATTGACCTGCATTTTATATTTGACTAGATTATTATCTCTTATCATTGTTCCCATTTTGATTTCATTATTTTTTTTAAAAATCCATATTTTTTTATTTCTGTTTTTTTTTTTTTTAAATTATAATTTAATTTCAATTATAATTTATCAAACGACATTGTTATTGATATAGATATTTTTTTGAATATTTAAAAGTATAAAAATATCTTTATTAATAATTTATGAAATTAAACTTGTTAAAAAAATAATTCAAGTAGTTATTAGTTGCTTTTTATTAGCACAATGCAAAGCTTACAATAAAAATAATTTAAAAAAAATAATAGATTATATCAAGTATGTTTGTATATTATATAAAATAGTATATTTATAAAAAAATTTTCCAGAAAAATGAAGAAGTGTAATTCTTAACGGTGAGTCGCCTGTCCCGGGGGCGTTAAAGCGGGAAGAAAAATATATAATTATTAAAAATAAAAAAATAAAATTCAAGAAGTTAAAATATAAAAATTAAATACAAGTAATATATATCATCATCATCGAGAACAATTAAATTAAAATTAAATTGAAGAGTTAAGTTGAAAAAAAAATAGAAATATGTATGCAGCAGCAGGTGGTGCAAGTATCGCTAAGCGACGTGAACAAAAACGTTTACAATTAAAACAACTTGGTGGTGCATCATCATCAGCAACTAAAAAAACTGGATCAGGATCTGGATTACAACATCAAAATAGATTTTCACGATCTCACTTAGCACCATTACATCCAGCAGTACCAACTGGAGCTTTTCATTCATCACATGATCATCATCATCATCACCAACATCAACATAATCATCATCATCAACAACAACAACAACAACACAAACATAATCAACACAGTCATAGTTTTCATCATTTACATCAAAATAAAAAAAAACGTCCAGATAAATTAATACGAACATCAAATCATCTTGCTCCACCAGTATCACCAATACAATTTCCAATATCACCACCACCATTATCACTTGAATCACAAAATTCACAATCATTACAATTAAAAACAAGTAATTTTCCATTTCCACCACCATCATTTCTTGATCTAAGAGTTTCATCACCAACAACATCAGAATTACAGGTTTGTATTAATTTTAAATAATTTAAAAAATTATCATTGAATGATTAAAAAAAAAGAAAAATTAGAGCAAAAATAATTAATGATTATTTTATTTACTAAATATATAAGTATATTTGCTACTAATTTTTTTTTTTTTTAATATTTATAATTAATTAATTCATTATAGGGCTTTAGAGAATGATAAAATTAAAATTTCTTTATATAAATAAATTTAGAAATATAGAATTAGTATCTTCTTGAAAAAAAAAAATTGATAGATATTGGGTTTAATAATATTCTATTAGGTACCTATATATTCTAAAGTAAAATTTATAATAAATAATATTATATTCTTTCCACTGTGAATCACTTTATCAGTAGTTTATCTTGTTTATAATTTCCACCCTTTAATGCACTGCACTTGAAGGCACATTGTTCAATAAATCAACAAAAAAATAAAATAAAATAAAATATATATAATCAAAAAAATTCACAAGCACATATATATGTATAAAATAATTGGCTGTCTGGTGGAAAATAATAAAAAACTACAATATATTCTTGGTGATTTGATAAATTTTTCAAAACACCAAGAAATATAAAAATAATTATCAAAATTAAATAAATTATTAGATATTTTTGTTTGGTGTTGATAAAGAAGAAGATGAAAAACAATGATATATTGTGATAATTTAATTATATAATAAATAAAAAAATATCAAGTGTCATTAATTAATAATTTAATAAAATTTTATAAAATAAATTTTCTTTTATTTATATTATTTAAAATAAAAGAAAATATATATTTTTAAAAAAGTTAAAAAGCAAATGAATGAGCGGAATGCAGGCTGCATTATTAATTAGGAGAGAAAAAAAACGTGTTAGGGGTGGTAAAACGGTGAATTTTAGAGAATTACCATCAAATTTAGCAACAAGATTAATACCACCATTGCCACGTTATCCCCCCAGATCTTACATTCATGGGGTGAGTAATAATTAACAAAATAAAAAAGATAAAAATTGTTAAAAAAAAAATAAAATAAAAGGGGTTTAACAAAAATATATATACAAAAAAAAAAAAAATAAATAAATTATAATTTTTTAAATTAAATTAAAGGTAAAAAAAAAAAATAAAAAATGTACATTGTTTCAGTGTGGTGGTGGTGGTGGTGGTGGTGTTGGTGGTGGTGGACAGGGACCAGGTAAAGCAGCATGGCAAAATTGTAGCAGACCTTCACCACTTCCCTTGTCTCCAGCATCACCACAAAGTTCACATGATGGATACAAAACAAAACAATGTGAAGCACATAGACGTTGGATGAAACGAAACAGGGTAATTAATAATAAATAAATTTAATTAATTAATTATTTATTCTTTTTTTTCTTTATTTAATTAATATATTTATAATTAATTTCAATGATAAAAAAAAAAAGATTTTTTCTGTTTCACATATTTGTCAGATACGTGATGCAAGTTATTGTTATGGTAGTAGTGATGAAGATGAAGAAGCAAGTAATTTTACAAATCGTCGTAGAGGTGAAGTTAATGCTGCTGTTAATACTGTACTATATGCTGGACGTATGTTATTAATTATTAAAACAATATAATAATTTTAAATAATATAATTAATATCATTTGAATTTTTTTTTTTATAATAATAACAGTTGGAACAACAGCACTTGGACTTGTAATATCATTTGTTGGAACTGGTGAAAAAGGTTTTTTAAGTCCAGAATTACGTCTTGTTGGACCAACACTTGTTTGTGCTGGTTTATTATGTTGTTTATTACGTGTATTACTTTGTTTATGTTTATGTCGTTGTTGTGTTAATTGTCAATGGACACCATGTCGTGTTGTTATTGTTGATAAAGATAAAATTAATAATATTGATGATTGTAATAATTTAACAAAAACAACAACAACATTATTACCAAAAACAACACAACAAATTATGACAACAACAGCTATTAAAACAATTAAAGAAACTAAAAATTGTAATAAAATACCAATTAATTTGGCAATACCGTCATCATCATCTTCATCATCAACAACAACAACAACTAAAAATAAAATAACAAAGGGACATGAATTATTATTGTCACCTTCACAATTACCAGAGTGATAAATTATTATTATATATATATATTTTTTTTTTTTTTAAATATGATTTTTATTATTTTGATTATTTATTTATTTTTTTTTTATTATAAATATATTATGTACGACACAATGTCGATAAAAAAAAACAAACAAAAATTAACTACTGCCGGTTTTTAAAAGTTATTAAATATTGTTGTTTTTATTTTATTTTAATTATTGTTTAAAAAAAAAAACGTGTTGATTATCAAAAATAATAATAATGAATAATTGGTTAATAATGATAATAATAATAACATTAATAATAATATAAATAAAAAAAATATATATATATAAACAGTGTAATAATTTGAAAAAAATAAAAAAAAAAAATTAGAATAGTTTAATATTATTGATGCTTGAATGAAATTACAATAAAAAGCTCGTCTACTTTTTTTTTTCTTTGTATTTATAATAAAATTATTTTGATTCCTTTAAAAAAATAAGAATAACAAAAAAAAAACGTTTAGAAATATATAATAGTGTTAAATTAATATAAAAAAAAATAATTTATTTACTAGGAGAGTTTTTATAAATAACTTTGAGATTTTTTTTTTTTTTTTTTTTAAAATAATTAATTTGTAATTTTCAGGCATTAATTAAAAAAAAAAAAAAAAAAAAAAAAAAAAAGACTATTTTAATTAAAATTAATAATTAATTTTAAAAATAATAATAAAAAATTGTTTCTAAATTATTTTTCAAACGAACAAAAAAAAAAGCGAATGATAAATTAATTTTAAATTTTTTAAATGATCAAGATAATTGAAATTGTACTTGATCACCAGTTGAATAACTATATATAACTGGTGTATCAGATGTTGATGCATTATTTGCTGTTGATATTGTATATAATTGTTCTTCATAAACTGGATTTGTTGTATCTGTTTTAATTCCATTACTACTAGTTTGTGTAACAACACCAGGATTATCACCTTTTGTTGCTTCTCTATATTTTTGTAAATAAACTTTTAATGGTTCAACATAATTATCAAAACCAAGTGTTGTCATTGCAAATAATATATCTTCACCATTAATTGTTTTACGTTTTTCCATATGACAACGATCACTTGCTTCAGATGTTATAAATGATATAAATTCAGAAACACATTCTTGTACACATTCACGTGAATCTTTAGCTATTTTTCCAGATTCTGGTATTGCACGTTTCATTATTTTAGCAACATTTGCTATTGGTAAAAAACGATCTTGTTCACGTAATGCTGCACTACTATGACCACCAGAATGTAATGGATCACTACCACCATGATTTGAATCATCAGTATTTTCTGGATCATCTATTATATTTTAATTTATATAATTAATTTTAATTAATTTAAGATATTTTTAATAATAATAATAATTATTATTTACCTTCTAAATCATCTGAATGAACACCAATATAATTATTTGATACACCAGATGCTTGATAAAAATTACCCTGTGGTACATCATCACCACTTTCACCACTATTTTCCATTTTTAAATTGTCTTTTTCTAATTGCTCATCAAAATACATTCGTAGTTTTTATTATATTTATATTTATCAATATAAAATATTATATTTTCCTTTATTTTATCAACAACAATTAATATGTCAACACACACAATAATTGAATAATAACCTTTAATATTTTTTTATCTGTTTGTTGTGTCAATTTTTTTTTTTTCAAAATAGGTGTCTACATTATCAACAATCAATGGCGGAAATCGATTATCGAAATGAACGAAAAAAAAATCGATTCGATTCGATTCGATCAGTCGATTTAATGTCAGTTAATGTCAGATTGTCAATTAATGCAAAAAAGAAAAAATATTCACTGACATTCTGACAACAATAATAATTGTCAAAATGACAAATAAATATTTTTATTAAATAAATTAATTATTTTATGTGCAAATTATATTTAAATTTTCAATTTGTGTTCATCTTTTATTTGTGTGTTTGTACGTGTATCTATGAGAGTTCTAAAAAATAAAATATAAATAAACAACCTTGTAGTAAAAAAATATAAAAAAAAAACATTAATAAAACAAAAACAACAATAAGAAAATAAAAAAAAAATTCAGCAACTCGATCAGAGCAGAATATATTCCAATTTCTATTTTTGGACATTATTAAATAATTATTAAATAATGTTTTACAAATAAAAATATAATTGAAAAAATAGAAAATAATAATAATTATAAAAAAAAATATAAATAATAATAATTAAAATAATAATAAAGTTGGAAAAATTTTTAAGGTGCCTAAATTTATTCCCTACTGGTACAAAAAATCATTAAAGGTAAAAACATTTTATTTATTTATATATTATTTATCTTAATTTTAATTTAATTTGAAATTTTTTTTTTTTTTCAACTAATCAATATGAAATTACTAATAAAAAAATTTCTAAAAAAATAATTAATTAATATTTCATAATATATGATAAAAATATTTTAAATTAATTGAATAATTTCCATAAATATCTCAAAAGTAATAAAAAAAAAATAGAAATGTTTATTTACCTGGTTTTTTTTTTTTATAAATTTCATGATAATTTAATGATAATTTTAAAAATCAGTCACAGGTTACAAGAAATATAATCAACAGGTCAGATAAAAAATAAATATATATTTGTTTTTATTTTTTTGTTAATTATTAATGAAAAAAAAAAAAAAAGAAAAAAGATTGGTGAATAATTGAAATAACAGTAGACCTGGTGAATGGTGTTGCAGATAGACTCGGTGTGGGGTTGGGCGTCACCCCCGCTGCGCCTTCAGCTAGCTGGGGGGAGCCGAGGAGCCTCGGGTAGCACAGCTGCCCAAGCATCCTCAAATTCGAGGATGGGCGAAATGGTTGAACGAGCACCATCGCCGGCACGATTGAGTCATACATCCGAGAAGCATCCTCGTGCAACCCTCACTGAATTAAATGTACTTAGACGTCATCGTGAATTATGTGATGTTGTATTAAATGTTGGAACAAGAAAAATATTTGCACATCGTGTTATATTATCAGCATGTAGTCCATATTTTAGGTAATTATATAATGATGATGATGATGATGATTGATGATTGATGATTGATGTTTAATTTAATTTATTTTATTGTAGAGCAATGTTTACTGGTGAACTTGCTGAATCACGTCAAACAGAAGTAACAATACGTGATATTGATGAAATTGCAATGGAATTATTAATTGATTTTTGTTATACATCACATATTATTGTTGAAGAATCAAATGTACAAACTTTATTACCAGCTGCATGTTTATTACAACTTGCTGAAATACAAGATATATGCTGTGAATTTTTAAAACGTCAACTTGATCCGTCCAATTGTTTGGGTATACGTGCATTTGCTGATACACATTCATGTCGTGAATTATTACGTATTGCTGATAAATTTACACAACATAATTTTCAAGAAGTTATGGAAAGTGAAGAATTTTTATTATTACCAGTTGGACAACTTGTTGATATAATATCATCTGATGAATTAAATGTTAGAACAGAAGAACAAGTATTTAGTGCTGTTATGAATTGGGTTAAATATAATGTTAGTGAAAGAAGACAAAATTTATCACAAGTATTACAACATGTACGTTTACCATTATTATCACCAAAATTTTTAGTTGGTACTGTTGGTTCTGATTTACTTGTTAGATCAGATGATGCATGTCGTGATTTAGTTGATGAAGCTAAAAATTATTTATTATTACCACAAGAAAGACCATTAATGCAAGGACCAAGAACAAGACCACGTAAACCAACAAGAAGAGGTGAAGTATTATTTGCTGTTGGTGGT
>WSYQ01001254.1:0-99339 GCA_011426435.1 Lysiphlebus fabarum
AAAAAAAAAAAAAAAAAAAAAAAAAAAAAAGACTATTTTAATTAAAATTAATAATTAATTTTAAAAATAATAATAATAAAAAATTGTTTCTAAATTATTTTTCAAACGAACAAAAAAAAAAGCGAATGATAAATTAATTTTAAATTTTTTAAATGATCAAGATAATTGAAATTGTACTTGATCACCAGTTGAATAACTATATATAACTGGTGTATCAGATGTTGATGCATTATTTGCTGTTGATATTGTATATAATTGTTCTTCATAAACTGGATTTGTTGTATCTGTTTTAATTCCATTACTACTAGTTTGTGTAACAACACCAGGATTATCACCTTTTGTTGCTTCTCTATATTTTTGTAAATAAACTTTTAATGGTTCAACATAATTATCAAAACCAAGTGTTGTCATTGCAAATAATATATCTTCACCATTAATTGTTTTACGTTTTTCCATATGACAACGATCACTTGCTTCAGATGTTATAAATGATATAAATTCAGAAACACATTCTTGTACACATTCACGTGAATCTTTAGCTATTTTTCCAGATTCTGGTATTGCACGTTTCATTATTTTAGCAACATTTGCTATTGGTAAAAAACGATCTTGTTCACGTAATGCTGCACTACTATGACCACCAGAATGTAATGGATCACTACCACCATGATTTGAATCATCAGTATTTTCTGGATCATCTATTATATTTTAATTTATATAATTAATTTTAATTAATTTAAGATATTTTTAATAATAATAATAATTATTATTTACCTTCTAAATCATCTGAATGAACACCAATATAATTATTTGATACACCAGATGCTTGATAAAAATTACCCTGTGGTACATCATCACCACTTTCACCACTATTTTCCATTTTTAAATTGTCTTTTTCTAATTGCTCATCAAAATACATTCGTAGTTTTTATTATATTTATATTTATCAATATAAAATATTATATTTTCCTTTATTTTATCAACAACAATTAATATGTCAACACACACAATAATTGAATAATAACCTTTAATATTTTTTTATCTGTTTGTTGTGTCAATTTTTTTTTTTTCAAAATAGGTGTCTACATTATCAACAATCAATGGCGGAAATCGATTATCGAAATGAACGAAAAAAAAATCGATTCGATTCGATTCGATCAGTCGATTTAATGTCAGTTAATGTCAGATTGTCAATTAATGCAAAAAAGAAAAAATATTCACTGACATTCTGACAACAATAATAATTGTCAAAATGACAAATAAATATTTTTATTAAATAAATTAATTATTTTATGTGCAAATTATATTTAAATTTTCAATTTGTGTTCATCTTTTATTTGTGTGTTTGTACGTGTATCTATGAGAGTTCTAAAAAATAAAATATAAATAAACAACCTTGTAGTAAAAAAATATAAAAAAAAAACATTAATAAAACAAAAACAACAATAAGAAAATAAAAAAAAAATTCAGCAACTCGATCAGAGCAGAATATATTCCAATTTCTATTTTTGGACATTATTAAATAATTATTAAATAATGTTTTACAAATAAAAATATAATTGAAAAAATAGAAAATAATAATAATTATAAAAAAAAATATAAATAATAATAATTAAAATAATAATAAAGTTGGAAAAATTTTTAAGGTGCCTAAATTTATTCCCTACTGGTACAAAAAATCATTAAAGGTAAAAACATTTTATTTATTTATATATTATTTATCTTAATTTTAATTTAATTTGAAATTTTTTTTTTTTTTCAACTAATCAATATGAAATTACTAATAAAAAAATTTCTAAAAAAATAATTAATTAATATTTCATAATATATGATAAAAATATTTTAAATTAATTGAATAATTTCCATAAATATCTCAAAAGTAATAAAAAAAAAATAGAAATGTTTATTTACCTGGTTTTTTTTTTTTATAAATTTCATGATAATTTAATGATAATTTTAAAAATCAGTCACAGGTTACAAGAAATATAATCAACAGGTCAGATAAAAAATAAATATATATTTGTTTTTATTTTTTTGTTAATTATTAATGAGAAAAAAAAAAAAAAAAAGAAAAAAGATTGGTGAATAATTGAAATAACAGTAGACCTGGTGAATGGTGTTGCAGATAGACTCGGTGTGGGGTTGGGCGTCACCCCCGCTGCGCCTTCAGCTAGCTGGGGGGAGCCGAGGAGCCTCGGGTAGCACAGCTGCCCAAGCATCCTCAAATTCGAGGATGGGCGAAATGGTTGAACGAGCACCATCGCCGGCACGATTGAGTCATACATCCGAGAAGCATCCTCGTGCAACCCTCACTGAATTAAATGTACTTAGACGTCATCGTGAATTATGTGATGTTGTATTAAATGTTGGAACAAGAAAAATATTTGCACATCGTGTTATATTATCAGCATGTAGTCCATATTTTAGGTAATTATATAATGATGATGATGATGATGATTGATGATTGATGATTGATGTTTAATTTAATTTATTTTATTGTAGAGCAATGTTTACTGGTGAACTTGCTGAATCACGTCAAACAGAAGTAACAATACGTGATATTGATGAAATTGCAATGGAATTATTAATTGATTTTTGTTATACATCACATATTATTGTTGAAGAATCAAATGTACAAACTTTATTACCAGCTGCATGTTTATTACAACTTGCTGAAATACAAGATATATGCTGTGAATTTTTAAAACGTCAACTTGATCCGTCCAATTGTTTGGGTATACGTGCATTTGCTGATACACATTCATGTCGTGAATTATTACGTATTGCTGATAAATTTACACAACATAATTTTCAAGAAGTTATGGAAAGTGAAGAATTTTTATTATTACCAGTTGGACAACTTGTTGATATAATATCATCTGATGAATTAAATGTTAGAACAGAAGAACAAGTATTTAGTGCTGTTATGAATTGGGTTAAATATAATGTTAGTGAAAGAAGACAAAATTTATCACAAGTATTACAACATGTACGTTTACCATTATTATCACCAAAATTTTTAGTTGGTACTGTTGGTTCTGATTTACTTGTTAGATCAGATGATGCATGTCGTGATTTAGTTGATGAAGCTAAAAATTATTTATTATTACCACAAGAAAGACCATTAATGCAAGGACCAAGAACAAGACCACGTAAACCAACAAGAAGAGGTGAAGTATTATTTGCTGTTGGTGGTTGGTGTTCTGGTGATGCAATTGCATCTGTTGAACGTTTTGATCCAAATACTGCTGATTGGAAAATGGTTGCACCAATGAGTAAAAGAAGATGTGGTGTTGGTGTTGCTGTATTAAATGATTTATTATATGCTGTTGGTGGACATGATGGACAAAGTTATTTAAATAGTATTGAAAGATATGATCCACAAACAAATCAATGGTCATGTGATGTTGCACCAACAACATCATGTCGTACAAGTGTTGGTGTTGCTGTACTTGATGGTTTTTTATATGCTGTTGGTGGACAAGATGGTGTACAATGTTTAAATCATGTTGAAAGATATGATCCAAAAGAAAATAAATGGTCAAAAGTATCACCAATGACAACAAGAAGACTTGGTGTTGCTGTTGCTGTACTTGGTGGTTATTTATATGCTATTGGTGGTTCTGATGGACAATCACCATTAAATACTGTTGAAAGATATGATCCAAGACAAAATAAATGGTCACAAGTATCACCAATGTCAACTAGAAGAAAACATTTGGGCTGTGCTGTATTTAATAATCTTATTTATGCTGTTGGTGGTAGAGATGATTGTATGGAATTATCAAGTGCTGAACGTTATAATCCACATACAAATACATGGAGTCCAATTGTTGCTATGACATCAAGAAGAAGTGGAGTTGGACTTGCTGTTGTTAATGGACAATTATATGCTGTTGGTGGTTTTGATGGTACAGCATATTTAAAAACAATTGAAGTTTATGATCCTGAACAAAATCAATGGAGATTATGTGGTTGTATGAATTATAGAAGACTTGGTGGTGGTGTTGGTGTAATGAGAGCACCACAAACTGAAAATTATATTTGGTAGCTCAGGCCCCCCTCTTCAGCTTCATCAGCTGAAACATTATTATCATCAACAACAACAACACCATTAACACCATTAACACCAGTAACACCAGTTACACCACCATTTGGTCATAATGTATCAAATAATATCAGAAAAAGATATCGAAGCTCTATGAGCATTATATGATAAATTTTATTTATTTATTTTATTAATTCTAATTTTTTTTTATTTTGTTATTTTTTTTAGTTGATGAATCTCTAGCTAACGAATTTATACATATATACATATGTTATTTTATTTTATTTTAATTTAATTTATTATTATTTTTTTTTGTCATTGTAATTAGCATTTATTTCACTGCCAATTTTGTTTTTATTGTCTCATTTTATTTAATCAAATTTAAATGTCATCTTGTCATTTGTTTGTAAAAACAAATATATCATATTAGTTGGTAGTTTATTTTTTAAATTCAGTCTTTATTAATAAATACAACAATAAAAAAAAGTAAATAATAATTAAACTTTATCATTCATCATATTAATAAAACAATAGTTTTCATTATTCAATTGAAAATTAATTATATAAAAATTAAAAAAAATATAATTAACAAGTTTTCCAAGATTAATTAAATAGACTTGAATATTAAAAAATTAAATTTTTTAAAAGTGAAATCAGCTGCCAATGTAAAAATTAAATTGCGCAACCAAATAGAAAATTAATTAATTAAAAAAAATAATTTTATTTTTAAAAATACGCCAAAAAAAAAAAAACTATTTTTTTTTTTTTATTTTTTAAATATTGCATTGAATTATTAATTATAATAAAATTGTAAATTTAAAATGCTATGTATGTTTGTTCGTTAGACCAGCTTTTGTTGTCAGTAGTTGAAAAAAAAGCAAAAAATTAATTTAAAAAAAAAAAAAACAAATAAAGAGATATTTAACTGGAATAATAATTGAATTGTGGAAAGTACTTGAAAATAAAAAAAAAATAAATTGAATTAATTATTAATAAATAAACTATATTAATTTATATAGGTATATATATTTTTTTTGTTTATAAATAATGTAAAATTTTAAATATAAATTGATGATATTGTTGAATCAATAATTGTCATCTAGGATCAATTAATTATTAATGTTTTCTATAAGAAAAAATAAATTTTCATTTGAATAATAATTATCATGTTTTTCTTAATTATTATTTTGGTTATTTGAAAGTTTTGAAAAAATAAAAAAAATCCGAATACCTCTTTGATCATTATACTTGCCTAATAAAATTTCGAATTTTTTTCAGAAAAAAAAAAAATTCGAATACCTCTTTGGTCATTATATTTGCCTACTACAAAATCAAAATTTTTTCACAAAAAAAAAAAATTCGAATACCTCTTTGGTCATTATACTTGCCTAATAAAATTTCAAAATTTTTTCAGAAAAAAAAAAAATTCGAATACCTCTTCGGTCATTATATTTGCCTAATAAAATTTCAAAATTTTTTCAGAAAAAAAAAAAAATCGAATACCTCTTCATCATTATATTTGCCTAATAAAAATTCAAAATTTTTTCAAAAAAAAAAAATCGAATACCTCTTCAAACATTATATTTGCCTAATAAAAATTCAAAATTTTTTTCAAAAAAAAAAAAAATTCGAATACCTCCTCAGTCATTATATTTGCCTAATAGAAATTCAAAACTAAATAACTGGAAATTTTTTTGATAAATTTTAAAATGTGTTACTGTCGATATCTCGAAAAATATTGATCCTAGAAAAAAGGTATAAAGCGATTTGGAAACCTCTTTTCGAGACCTAAAATATCGATATATCTCGAAATTTTTTCGATACATTTTTCGATAAGTTATTATCGATATATCGAAAAATATCGAACTTAGAAAAAATATATAAATCGATTTGAAATCATCTCTTTGAGCCCTAGAACTTCGATATATCTCGAAATTTTTTCGATATATTTTTCGATAATTTACTATCGATATATCGAAAAATATCAAACCTAGAGAAAAAGTATAAATCGATTTGAAATCGTCTTTTCGAGCCCTAAAACTTCGATATATCTCGAAATTTTTTCGATACATTTTTCGATATGTTACTATCGATATATCGAAAAATATCGAACCTAGAAAAAATGTATAAATTTATTTTAAATCGTCTTTTCGAGATATAAAATTTCGATATATCTCGAATTTTAATCGATATATATTTTGATATGTTACTATCGATAAATCGAAAAATATCGAACTTAGAAAAAATGTATAAATCGATTTTAAATCGTCTCTTCAAGACCTAAAATATCGATATATCTCGAAATTTAATCGATACATTTTTCGATAAGTTACTATCGATATATCGAAAAATATCGAACTTAGAAAAAATGTATAAATCGATTTGAATACGGCTTTTCGAGACCTAAAATATCGATATATTTCGAAATTTTTTCGATAAATTTTTCGATATGATACTATCGATATATCGAAAAATATCGAACTTAGAAAAAATGTATAAATCGATTTGAATACGGCTTTTCGAGACCTAAAATATCGATATATTTCGAAATTTTTTCGATAAATTTTTCGATATGATACTATCGATATATCGAAAAATATCGATTTGAGAAAAAAAGTATATATCGATTCGAACACCTCTTTTCAAGCCCTAAAACCCTCATATAACTTTTTATTTTTTCAAAAAAAATTTCGATGGATTTATTGAGTTTCAAAAAAATTCTAAGACCTCTTCGGTTATTATATTTGCCTACTACAAAATCAAAATTTTTCCACAAAAAAAAAAAATTCGAATACCTCTTTGATCATCATATTTGCCTAATAAAATTTTAAAATTTTTTTAGAAAAAAAAAAAAATTCGAATACCTCTTTGATCATTATATTTGCCTAATAAAATTTCAAAATTTTTTTCAAAAAAAAAAATTCGAATACCTCTTCGGTCATTATATTTGCCTAATAAAAATTCAAAATTTTTTCAAAAAAAAAAAAATCGAATACCTTTTTGATCATTATACTTGCCTAATAAAATTTCGAAATTTTTTCAGAAAAAAAAAAAATTCGAATACCTCTTTAGTCATTATATTTGCCTAATAAAATTTCAAAATTTTTTCGAAAAAAAAAAAAAATTTCGAATACTTTTTTGGTCATCATATTCGCCTGATACAAATAAAAAATATATTAAAAATTTTTTATCTTTTTTATTTTCTCATTTCTTAATAATAAACAAATTTTATTAAATTTATAATTTACAATAATTATAAACATTATTTCTTTGTTTACAAAAATAAGTAATTTTTGCACGTTATTAAATTAATATAAGTATATTTACATAATTTATTATTTCTTATTTTTAATATTCAAAATATAAATAATTTAATTTTTATTAAAATACTTTTGTGAAATTAAAAATTTTTTTTTTTAAATAACACTATAATTTTTTTTGTTTTTTAAAAATTTATATATTTTTATTCAAAAACAAATACTCAAAAAATAATTTATCATTATTTATATAAGTATAGACATATTTAACAACAGGAAAAAATTTAAAAAGAAAAAACAAACAAATAAAATTTATGTTTATTATTATTTTGATAATTTTATGTTTTTGTTGTTATTTCTTCTACTTCTTCTTCTTCTTGTTCTTGATTTTGTTTATTATCAATATTATTATTATTAACAATTGTTTTATGAAATTTTAAACTTCCTGTTTTTAAACTTGAATTTCTACCGGAAAAATAATCTTCAATTTCTTGTAATGTTTTATTTTTAGTTTCTGGTAAAAATATATAAAAATAAATTGTACCAAATAATGATATACAACCGTACATAAAAAATGTACCATGCATTGTTATTGTATCAATTAAAAATGGAAAACTTTTAACAACACTAAAAACAAATGAATGAGCTGAAAATGTTGTTAAACCTCCCATAATTCCTCTAACTTGAACTGGATAAACTTCACCAATCATTACCTAAACAAACAAAATATAATTAATTATATAATTTTTAAAAATAAAAATAACAAAAACAATAACTTACCCAAGGTATAACTAAAAATCCAATTGTACAAGCAATTGTATATAAAAATAAAAATAATATTGGTATCCAAGTACATATTGGTAAAATATTATTTAATTTCCAATATTGATAAATCCATAAATATCCACTAAATCCAATCATTGATATACCACAACCAATTGATGATATCATTGTTAATGGTCTTCTTCCACATTTACGACAAAGTATACATGCTATTATTGTTGATATTAATCTAACAATACCAAGTAAAACAGTTATAAAATAACTATTAATAGTTACACCAGATTTATTAAATATTTGTACAGCATAAAATGTCAATGCATTTGTACCAGACCATTGATATATTAAAAAATAAAAAAATAATACAAAAAATGGTTTTAATGCATTTGGTTGTATTATTGCTTTTATTATTTCACTTGGTCCAGTTAAATGTTTAATATTATTTTTTTGTGAAAATTTAATTAAACCATTCATTTCTTTATCAAGATTATAATTACTTGAACGAAATTGTTTAAGTGCTTTTTTAGCATCATCTGGACGACTACGTGATATTAAATATGATGGTGATTCTGGATATATAAACATTAATAATAATGCTGCAAATGGTATTATTGAACTAATTGCTGCAACAATATTCCATGTTACAATACTACCTAATATATATTCAAGTAATACACCAGTACTAACACCAACTGATGATAATGCTGTTAACATACCACGTAAATGTGGTTGTGTTACTTCAGATGTATATACACGTGCTGGTGCACCAACCATACCAGATCCTAAACCAACTAAAAATCTTCCAATATATATCATTTCAACATTTGTTGCAAAACTAATTAATATCCAACCAATTAATGCTGGTATTTCAGTTATAATTAATGATTTTTTTCTACCAAAACTATCCATCATATAACCAGTTAATACACAACCAATTGGTGTACCAATTGATGACATACTTGCTGAAAATATAATTATATTTATATATTTATAATTATTATAATTTATTAGTTATTAATTTAATTTAATTTTTTAATCTTACCAATCCATGATTCTTGTACAGCATTTATTTTTATTGTACTTGCTGATGATTTTAATTGTGGTAATGCTATTGCTGAAAAACCAAATGCCATACCAGTATTTATAGTACCTAAAACATAAAAAAAAAATCATTTTAAATAATAATAAATAATTTATATTTTTATTATAAATATATAAACTTACCAAGTTGTGCTACAAATGATGCCAATACTTGTCTCAATGCACTACCATTTATTGTAGGACCAACACCAATTTCTAAATCATCAACAATATTTTTTTGTATATCATTTTTTTCATCATCATTTTTCCATAATACTGGCTGTATTTTTTGTTGTACTGCCAATTGATCTATCAAACTATTTGAATCACCCATTTTATCAGAATTTTTACTATTTAAAATAGAAAAAAATTAAAATTAAAATCATTAATTAATTAATTAATTAATCATGAATTATTAAATTGCAACTGACAATTATCATAAAAATAAATATATATTTAAGAAAATAATAATTATAATTATTATTGTTTTATTGTCTATTTATTGTGATAAATTGTCAATCATCATTATTGTCAATAAAAATTACAAGGACACAAATGAATTAAATTTTTACTTTTATGATCATGTTCATTAATATGCAACTTCGATTAGATCAATTAGAGATATATTCAAATAATAATTGTTGTTATAACATTACATTAAACAATTGAATATACAATTATTTTTAATTAACAAAAATTAGGTCATTTTTTTTTTGTATTTTTAATTTATTATTAATTATATATTTTTTTTATAAAACATGGATTCAATTTTTAATTCATAATTATGATTTTTTTTATTTTTATGAGGAAAATATAAAGAAAAAAAAAAGAAAAATTAAGCTTATTTGTGAATAAATTGTTATCATCATTTTTTTCTTTATTTTAATTAATATTTTATAAATAATAAATAAATTTTTAATTAATAATAATTATATTTTGTTTATGTTATTATTTAATTATAAAAAAAAATATATTTAAAGATAAAACTAAGCTCTTTTTTTTTTTTTTTCATTAATTAATAATTTATTTATTTTTATAAAAAAAATTAACAATGGAATTTTTTTGTTTTTACTATTTTTTAAATTATAAAAAAAAATAAAATTAAGCTTATTTGTAAATAAATTGTTATCATCATATTTTTTTTTTGTTCATTTAATCGTATATGAGTCACAAACAGATGTCATCAAAAAAAAATTCACATACACAATTATCTTTTTATATATAAATTTAAAATTAAAATATTATTTATTTATTTTTATTAAATTATATATGCAGTCAGTAAAAATAATAAAATAAAAATACATTGACATTGCATACAAGGACAACGATCTTAAATTTTATTTAAACTATTTATTTTTTTTATTTCCTTTTAATATTGGCATACATCCAGGTTTTTCTTCAAATCATTTCGACAAAAAAAAATATCATTTGTAAATAACACATATGTCAAGTCCAAATTTGTATTAACAATAACAAAAAAAATATATATATATAAAATTATAAATAATAAATCATTGTTATTAATAATATAAATATGATTTTATTTTTTTTCAATCAACACAAGGAAAATTATTTTATTATTAGAATTATTGCATCATGTTTGTTAAATAGATCTTTGTTTATCTGAAGGTAAATATGCAATTTAAATAAAAATTATTACAATAAAATTAATAAATTTTTATATACATATACTTACTCATTCATTTTTACTTAAAAAAAATTTCAATAAATAATTTTTTTAAATAAATTTATTGAAATACTATTAATTTTTTTTTATATTTCCTGAGTTTTATTTTTAAATATTTATCACAGTAAATTTTAACAATTTTTTTTTTACCACTTTAATTTATTATTTTTTATTTTTATCACTTTTAGTGTTAGCAATATAAAAATACTTGTTTTAATATTTTTTTTTAGATATACTTATCAACGAATGAGAAAATATTTCCATGTAAATTTTAATTCTACGTGATATTTTTTTTTACGTCCACGAGTCATTTGTGTGGTTTTTTTTTTTAAATAATTTAAAATAATTTTTTATTAATAATTTTATTATGACATTTGTTAAATATATTTTATTTATTAATTATTTTTTATTTTTTTAATGAAATTATTAGAAACTTGTTTGATAAAAAAAAAAGTCTACTGTCGCTGTTGCTTGCCACAGCTAAACTGTTCAACTTTTTTTAGTACAAACACACTGGTATATATCTTGTTGAATTCTTATTTTATTTTTTATAATTTGACGACTGTTTGTCTGTAAGAAAATAATCGTCATGCAAAAAAAAAAAAAAAAAAACAATGAAAATAAAACTCGAATTTTCCACTTGTATTTATTAAAAAAAAAAAATATTTAACAAATTTTTCATTGATATAATTAAAAATATAATTAGAAAAAAATTATTTTATATATTTAATCTAAAAAACATTGGAAATGTAAAAAAATATATATATCTTATCTTATTTTTCATATAATTATTATCACATTTAATCTACGTGAATGATATTTATTAAAAAAATATAAAATTGTAAAAAAAAGAGATTTTTTTTTAACATACACTTGTTGATTTAATTTCTTTGTCATTTTAATATTATTTTTAAATTACCTTGTTTATAATTATTTAAAACTAAATTTATAATTACATTTACTATAAAAATTAATTATACATTACATAATATTATTAAAATAATAATTAAAATTAAATATAAAAATAAAAACTCACATTGAAGTACTTGGAGTAGAAAATGTATCATAATTCTTGTTATTTAAAAATTGCATATTGTTTATTATTTGTGTTGATACTTAAATGCAAATGTCTGGGTGGTCTTGATCAATTGAATTTTATTAAATTGTTAGGTCTCAATAAAGTCAACTGATTCGTATTCTATTATCACCACCACGAGGTCCAAATACAAATATAAATATAAATATATATATATTTTTTTATCTAAATATTATTATTATTTTTCATTCATTGCACTCAATTTAAACAAACAATTATTTTATCATTTTTTTTTTATTTATTATTTTTTTTTGTTAAATTTAAAAATAGTATGTAGCAATGTTTAAAGGGTAAATTATTAATCAATATTAATTGATCTTATGATAAAAAAAAAAAAAAAAAACTGAAAATATATATATTTATAATGATGGAATATTTATTTTTAGTTTTACACATGATAAATATAAAAATTAATGAATAATATATTTAGTTAATTAAAATTCAACTATTTTTTTTTTTTTTAAAAAAGTAACAACAACTACTACAGGTCTTATTTGACGACCCCAAGAATATATTACGTCATAAACACCTCATGTGCGTATTGATTGTGAAATTTTTACTCAATAAAAACACGTGATAAATACGTGATATTAAACACAACAGGATTGTGGAATATTCCTTTTTAAAATAAATTTAATTTATTATTTATAATACACAGAATATTTGACTAAATAAATTTATATATTTTTTAACTAATAATTATCAATTTTTAATTTTTTTTTTTAAATTAATTATATACATATAATATATTAAATGTCAATTATTATAATCATAATAACATGATGATATAATATTAAATAATAAATAAAAATTATTAATCAATTAGATAATAATCATAGTTAGTTAGGTTTTTTTTTTTAACATCAAGTTTGCGTGATAAATTTTGTTGTTTTATTTTTATTATTATTTTTAAATTGAATCTTTTTATTTCAATTTAATTTAATTAAAATATAAATTATATTAATTTTATTATTATTATTATTATGACAATATATTTGAATAATTAATATATAAAATCGATTTATATATATATTTTTTTTTATGATTTTTATTTCATGTGGGTGCGATGATAATAATGTTTACGTATTTTTAAATATTTATATAAAAAACATGTGGGAGCTTTTTTTTTTTTTTCCTTTTTTTTATAGTAAATAGTAATATAATTATTTTTTATAAAAAATAATTATCATAAAACGAGGTCAATGCTCGATTTTATATGTAATTTATTGAATATTAAATTGTGTATTTTTTTAATTATTTTTTTATTGAAAAAAAAAATAATATTTTGTCACGTGTATATATATTTTATCAGTATTTATTTTTTATTTTTAATAAAAATTTGTTTTTTTATTTTTTCTTTATAAATATTAATCAATAATAAATGCGTAATGAAAAAAAAAAAAAAAACATGTGACTTTATAATCTTACTTGACTGATGATATATATTTAATTTATATATTTATTTTTTTAATTTTTTTATATAATCTTTTTGGTCAAAGTGCAATAAAACTATTTGCAATTTGTGTTGATAATATGTGTATAATAATCAACTATTATCTGTCAATTTATAAAACATATACATATTTAAATTTTAAAGATTATAATATTGATTTATATATTTTATTATTTATGCTTTCTCATCATAATAAATATATAAATTTATAATTTTTTTTATTAACACATGGATATTTTTATTTATATTATTTTTTATAATTTATGTAAAAAAAAAAAAAAAAAAGATTTAATGGAAAAAGTTGTTTGAGTTTTGTAAACAAGTTTTTATTCTATTTATTATTTTACACCTTGAAAAATTTTGATTATTATTATTTATACTTTTATCATCGATAAAAAATATTTTTTTAAATTAATTTAAATTTATGTATATATAAGTATATATTTTTTTTTTGTCGTAGGTCAATTTTTATAAAAAATTTCTGTTGGTAATGTAGAAAAATATTTGTAAATTTAAAATTTAATTATTATTGTTAATTAAATTATTAAAAAATATATTTAATTTGTTGATTAAAACACGTGATATTATAAAAAAAGTGAAAGGCCAAGTAAATTAATTGCCTTGAGTTCCAAATATATTTTGGCTTTGATCCAGAGTGCACTGCAATCTACAAAACTTTTTTATATGAATGCATTGATATTATATTTTTATCATCAGTACAAGTTTACAACATACATTGTCAATTACAATTGAATTTAAAAAAATATTATTTTATTATTATTAAATAATAATTAAAATAGCAAATATCATTTAAATATTAATCATGAAAATTCAATCATTTTTTAATTTTTATAAAAATATTAATTACATTAAATATAATAAATATTGTGGAATTTTAATAAAACATAATTTTTCTACGTCTCAATCGAAATTTAACAACATTGTCAGCCATTTTTCGGTATATATTATTTTTTATGTTTATAATTATACAATTATAGTATTAAAATATTTATATATATTTTTTTTTTACAAAACAAGTAATTTAATTATTTATTAGTCATAATTTTTATGTACTTGAATATTTTATCCTTGAGTATTAATTTGCAACTTGATTATATTTATTTATTATTTTTAAAAATTTTAAAAGGTATAATTTTATTATTAATTTGATATTTTTAAAATATTTATTTAATGATTTTAAAGGTATAAATAAATTAAATAAAATTATTATATTTTTTATTTGTAAATTTATTAATTAATTAGCTGGGATTTATTAAATGTACACGTGATAAAATTTTTTTTTATGTATAAAAAAAATTATGCCACGTGATTTAAAGGTATGGCTTCATATATACCATGTCAAATTAATAAAAAGATTAAAGAGTAGCCTTTAAAATGTCAAGCTGTTTCGATCTATGATACACTTGTTGACACAACTTGTTCATGAACGTTACCAAAAATATAAAAATAAAATAATAAATAACAGCCCTTATATTAAAATATGAATTTAAAAAAAATTTATAAATAATAAATAAGTATATATAAATATTGAAAATAAATAACAAATATATATTCAATGTCGAGTGAAAAATTTCAAGTGATAAATTATTATCTTAATCAAAAATATAATAATAAAATATCAGATATTAAAAATAAAAAAAAATTTTTACAGAATAATAAAAATAAAATAATTAATAAAAATAATGATAATTATTATTGGCCAAATACTGACAGTACTATTTGGATGAGATCATGTGAAAATGAAATAATTGAAGCAATAAGTGGTAAAATAAGTGGTAATATTCCAAATTGGATAAAAGGAAGTTTATTAAGAAATGGTCCTGGTTGTTTAAAAGTTGGTGATTATACATTTGAACATTTATTTGATAGTTCAGCATTATTACACAGGTAAAATTATTATTATAAAATTATATTGTTATTATTATTAAAAATAATTTAATATATTTTAATTTATTTATTTAGATTTTATATTAATAATGGAAAAGTTACATATCAAAATCGTTTTATACAAACAAATGTTTATAAAAAAAATAAACAAGCAAAGAGAATTGTTTTAACTGAATTTGGTACAAAAGCTGTACCTGATCCTTGTCAAACAATATTTAAACGGTATTATATATTAATTATTTATTAAATATTTAAATTTAATTGAATAGATAATCATTTGATTTGAATAAAATAAATAAATAAATATATTAAAATAAAAAAAGACATTTAAATTTCCAAGAAAAGAAAAGGCATTTAAATTTTGAATGGGAGAATGGACATTTAAATTTTTCTTGGAATTAAAAAATGATATTAATATTTTTATTTATTTATTTTTTTCCAAGAAATTTAACTGGACTAATTTGATTATGTAAAATAATAGGAATTTATTCCTGGAAAAAGTTTTTTAAATTTTATTTTATTTAAAAATAAATAAATATTTACATTTTTTTTTATTCTTTTTTTTTTAATTCTTCAATATATATTATAAAGAGTTAATTAAATTATAAAAAATATATATTTATTAATTAAATTTATTTATAATATTTATATTAACATTTTTATTTTTTTAATAGATTTAAATCTTTTTTGCTCTAATTATTATTAAATTAAATTAAAAAATTTAAATTAATATTTAAATAATTATTAATTTATTATTATTAAATTTAGTGTAAGTGCAATATTTGATCCAGAAGATAATATGACTGATAATTCAATGATATCAATATATCCATTTGGTGATGATTATTATACATTTAATGAAACACCATTTGCTCATAGAATATCACCAGAAACATTGGAAACAAAAGAACGAGTATATAATATATTAAATTAATAATTAATAAAAATAAAAAAACTTAATTTAATGTATATTATATATATATGTATATTTAATTTTTTTTTAAGGTTTATTTAACTGATCATGTTAATATTGTTAATCATACATCACATCCTCATGTTATGCCTGATGGTGGTGTATATAATGTTGGTATGGGTTACAATAAATCAGGACCAGTTTATACAATTGTACATTTTCCAAATATTGATAATAATAGTAAAACAATGTTTAATAATGCTAAAATAATATCAAAAATACCAGCAAGATGGAAATTAAATCCAGCATATATGCATACATTTGGTATAACTGATAATTTTTTTATAATTATTGAACAACCATTGGCTGTATCATTGATTGATATGGTTGGTGCTAAATTAAAAAATAAACCACTTGCAACATGTTTAAAATGGCATGATAATGAAAATGTAAGTGGAATATATATATATATATTTTTTTTTTAATTATTAATTTATATATTATTAATTTATTCTTTTTCAGACACTTTTTCATATTATTTCACGTAAAAATGGTAAAATAATAAAAACATTTACAGCTGAAACATTTTTTTTTTTTCATATTATTAATCAATATGAATCTAATAATAGTGATAAAATAACAATTGATATTTGTTGTTATCGTGATGCAAATATGCTTGATTGTATGTATGTTGATGCTATGAAAAATATGCATAAAAATCCAAATTATGCACAATTATTTCGTGGAAGACCATTGAGATTTATATTACCAATGAATAATAATTATAATGAAAATGATAATGATAATGATAAAATAAATAATAAAAATATATTAAAAAAAAAATCAAGTTCACATAAACTTGATAATGGAGATATATTTGTTAAACCAGAATTATTATGTAATTTAGGATGTGAAACACCAAGATATAATCAAAATTATTTAGGAAAAAAATATAGATATTTTTATGCAATATCAACAGATGTTGATGTTGAAAATCCTGGAGCAGTTAGTATTGATAATTATAAATAAATTAAAATAAATAAATAATTTATTTATTTATTTATTTGTTTTTTTTTTTTTTAGGTCATTAAAGTTGATACTAAAACTAAAAAACGTAAAATTTTTTATGAAAAAAATTTATATCCAAGTGAGCCAATATTTATACCAAGACCTGATGCTAAGGTAATCTTATCTTTTATTTATATAAAAAATAATTTAAAAAAAATTAAATTGTTTATAATACTGAATAAAGCAAATATATAATTTTAATTTTATAAAAATAAATTTAATAATTATCAAGATAAAAAACACTTATATTGTTATCACTAGTAAACACAATAATTAATAATAATAATTTTTTTTTTTTTTAATTTAAATTACAATTTATATTTTATCACAAGATTTATATATATATAAATTTAATCAATTGATAATATTTATATTAAATAGGATGAAGATGATGGTGTTATATTATGTGCTGGTGTATTTGGACAAGAACAAGAGACTGATGTTTGTTTATTAATACTTGATGCTAAAAATCTTGATGAAATTGGAAGATCAACATTTTCAACACCAGGACCAATACCAAAATGTCTTCATGGATGGTTTGCACCAGATAAATAATCAACAACAACAATATTAATATAAATTTTTTTTATATTTTTTTTTTAAATAAATTATGTTTATAATGTCTTTTTGGTATTGATGATATAATTTATTTACAAATGACATTATTGGGATATAATTAAATTTATAAAAATGAGTCAATGTCATTGCCAATGATACTCAGTCAATATAATAATCAAATTAAATAAAAACATTTTAAAATAATAAAACAATTTTGCATTTATGGATGGAATGTTTTAATATTTTTTAAGGAAGACTCATTTTTAATATTTAATAATAATAACTAATAAAACAAAAAAAAAAAATTATTTGTGACGTAATTAATTTAAAAATACTATAATAATAAAATATTTTAAAAATTATATAATTATTTTAACATGTTGTTTTTTTTTTTTTATATTCGCATTATTAATTATTTGATAAAATATTATTCACATATTAAAATTGACACATGCACCAGAGATGTATACTAAAATTTTATTAAAAATATTAATTTTTTATGATAAATAATTATAATTTAAAGTTTAAATAATTTTAATATGATTAAATGAATAATAATATAAATATTTTCTATAAATTTAAACGGCCAGCCGTTAATTATTATATTATATTTTGGAAAATAAATAGCAACATCTCTGGTATATTTGCACATCAGGTCACGTCATAATAACAGACGTGACTATCACAATTTAAAAAAATAAAATAAAATAATAATATATTAATTAAATAACAATGATTGAGAAAAAACAAATAAAAATTATGATAAATAGTCTTAGACATTTTCAGGCTTGGTATTATTATTATTATCATTCTCATCATCATCGTCATCATCATCATCATCATCATCATCATTTTCATTACCAGCAGAATCAATTAAATTAATTTTTTTTAATGCAATTTTAGCTTCATAATCACCAGCATCATTTTTAACAATATTTGCAACAGAATTATTTGAAAATGCATCATTATGAATTGGTAAAATACCAGAATTAGCATCTTCAATTGATTTTCTAAGTTCTTTAAGTGCAACAACACCAACTAAACGTCCAATAGCAGTAACATATGCATGATTAACACCAACCATACTAAATAAACTATGTACTTTTAATAATGATGTTCTTTCAACAAGTTGAAATGGTGCTGGATCAATATGACATCTTGAAAAATCAACTTCTTTAGACATTTCACTTTCTTCCCAATGTTTTTGATCTTCAGCTGACATATCAATAACTCTTTCACGTGGTAATTGTACTTTTTTTAATGTTGCTGGACTTTGTGACATTAACATTGGTTGTATTATTTGTGATGATGATGATGTTGTTGTTGTTGTTGTTGTTTGATAATTATTATTGTTATTATTACCATTAACCGATGTACCAACTTCTGGATCTGGATCAACATCTTGTAATGTTGCTGATTTACGAAATATTGCTTCAAATGCTAAACGTATTCTACTTTCAGCACCAGTTACTGTTGTATATGGTGTTACTGCTGGACTTGATAATGGACTAAAACCTTTTAATGTAAATGAATTTGTCTTTTTTAATATTGATTTTTTTGGTTGTGAACCAAATATTGGTGAATGATATATATGATGATCTCCATTCTGTGATATTGATGATAAATCATTGACACTTTGTCGTTGCATTTTTAATATATCTGGTGCTGGTATTACTTCAAATCTTGATGGACGACGTGAACGTTCTTGTTCAAGTAATGCACGTTCCATTTCTTCACGTGCACGTTCTTCAGCTTCTTTTTGTAATTTTTGTGCAACCTTTATTTTTATTATAAAAATATTTAATTAATAATTATGTATATTTTAATAAATTATATAATAAATTACCTGTAATCTTCTTTCACGTCCAATATGTTTTTCAATTAATTTTATTAATTCTAAACGTTGTATTGAACCAAGAAGTATCATAGATTCTGGATTATCAACTAATGGAAAACCACGAAGTTTTCTATTTTCTTTTAATATGTCTTTTAATTTTTGATATGTTATACCATGCCAAATATATCTGACATCACGTACCATAAAATCTTCTACATAAATATTATACATACCTAGGAAAATACAAAAAAAAAAAAAAACCATCAATTGATTTTGTATTTATTATTATTATTATTTTTTTATTACAAATCTTACCCTTGTTTTTTTTAATCCAAAAAATATTTGTTAGCATTTTTTTTATTTTTTAATAACAATTAGTTAATAGTTATTGTTAATATATTATACTAAGTATTATAGGTATATTTATAATTTAAATAATTTAAACTTACCAGAACTTGAAGGTAAAAGATCTGGAAGATATGGTAATTTTTTAATAAGAATAATACTATCATATATACTTGGTTGTAATAAAGCTGCAATAGCATTACTTATTAATACAGCAATCATAATTGGTACAATATGTGTTATTTGTCCTGTCATTTCAAATATAATAACACTAACTGATATTGTATGTGTAACACCAGCTGAAAATGCAGCTGCACCAACAGTAGCATAACCACCTTGAATAAAATTTTATTATTATATAAATAATTAGTTGATTAATTTAAAAAAAAAATAAATAAATAATACTTGCCAGGTGTAATTGGTGTTATAACACCACCATATCTAACACCATTTGGAAATGATAATGCCATTGATTCACCAACAGCACGACCAAGTGCAGCACCAATTTTAAATACTGGTATAAATATACCAGATGGTACTGGTACAGTTGAACTTATTATTGAAAATATAAATGTAAATAATACATAACCAAATAAACCAATAAATACATCATTATATGGTGTTGACCAATGTTTAACAATATTAATTTCTTCAACATTAAGATGTTCTTTTGTCCATGTAAAATTTGTAAATAAACCATAAACTTGATCATGTGTATTTAATTCACCAGCCATAAATTGTCCAAGTCCCATTGGAAATGATACTGATGCAACAATTAATGATACAATACCAGGATATAAAAATCTATTTTTTTGTAAAAATGCATTCATACTTTTATTTTTTCTCATAAATATAACATATTGACGATGTAACCATACATAAAATGCACCACCAAGACCACTACCAACACCAATTAATGCAAATACAAATAATTCTTGTGGATCAAATGGAAAATCCATTGTAAAATTTGTAGCAAACATTGCTGTTATTGTTTCTTCACGTTTAAACCATATTGCTAATAAACGAAACATTGTTGCACCACATACTGCTGTAAAAAAACCACGCCAATAATTTCTAACAGCAAAATAAACAGTTGTAACTTCAATACTAAATAATACACCACCAATTGGTGCTGCAAAACATGATGCAACACCAACAGCAGCAGCAGCAGCTAACATTTCACAATTACGTGATTCATTTTCATATATTCCTTGAAATGATGTTACTAATTTTGATAATAATGTTGCAACAATACTAGCAATATGAACAAATGGACCTTCTTTACCAAGTGGTAAACCAGAACCTAATGTTGCTGTTAAACCAATTATTTTTGCAACAAGTGTACGAAATGTTAAATATTCTTTTAATGCAACACCACGTAATATTGTTTTCATTTCTGGTATACCAGAACCAATACTTTGTGGTGCAACAATATGAACAAAACCAGCACTAAATAATATTAATATAACTGGTAATGATACCCATGCTAAATATTGTAAAGCTGGATGTGATGTTAAATCTTGATACAACCATATACGTGCTGCAAAAAAAAAAAAAAAAACAAAAATATAATAATTAAAAATAAGTAAGTACTTGATTAAATTGATTAAATTGATAACTTTTTTTTTACCATTATTACACATTGATATACCACGATCCATAGCATAACTTAAAAGTGCCATAATAACACCAAGTAAAGCTAAAAAAACCCAATCTTCACCAAGTCTTGCACCAGTATGTTTCCATGTAAAAGCAACAAGACCAACAATTTTTCTACATAATGGTCCTCTACGTGATTTTCTTAATTCTTCAGCACGTAATTTATCCAGTTTTCTTCTTGTTTTTTCACTTGATCTTAATCTACGTGCTTCTTCTTTAGCAAATTCACCAAGATCTTTTGTATAACGACCATACATCTGGCAAAAAATAAATTAAAAATAATATCAAATATTATTTAATAATAATATATACATATATATAAAAAAATAATAAACATCAAAGCAAAACTCACTGAATTTTTAGTTTATTTTTATTTTAAAATAAATCATGCAAAAAAAAAAAAAAAATATTAAATTTTTATTTTATTATTTCATTTCAATATAATCACTTACAACATATTCATCATTACAGACGAAATAATTTCTATTTAATAATGTAGCTGGCATATGAATAAATTAATAATTAAATGAAAATTTATAAAAAAAATAATAATAAAATTAAATAATTTACATTTATAATGAAATAAAAAATTTTAATTTTATTATAATTATATTTATTAAACATTTTTTTAAATATTAATATATAAATGAACAATCACAAGTGAACATTTTTAAACAACTGATTATTATTAAATATTTATTTGTAAACCACTTTATAAATTTTATTGTAAAATTTTGGCAAAGATACATATAATAACAATTATTATTATTTTTAGATACAAGCTATTTTATATTTCAATTGTAATTTTTATAATGTAATAATTTTTTTAAACTATATAAAATTTATTCTTTTTTTTTTCTATTTTATTAAAATAAAAAAAATAATTTCAACAATTAAAAATACAAAATTATTAATTCATTTTATTTTAAAAATAATTATTAATTACTAGCTAATTAATTTCAAATCATCAATACATTTTGATGAACAACAATTGACTGTGTTACTTAGAAAAAAAAATTAGATTTTTAGTATATTTGTTTTTTGGCAACAAAACAGTCCTTGTTATCTACGTATTTCTAGTCTCGCCAAACAAAAATATAAATAGGTTTATAAATTAAATATTTAATTAATATTCAATCAATCATCTCATTAATTATTATCAAAAAAAAAAAATTGAAAAAACAAGTTAATAAAAAATTTATAAATATCTGAAATACATCACAGCTTTTTTTTTTGTGTTATTAAATTTTAATATATAAATTGACAAATTAAATTAGTATGTTTGAATAAATTTTAGTGGATGGTGGTCATTGCCATATGCAAGTGAATTTAAACATTGGTGAATTGACGTCAATAATGACCACGTTCTACTGGGCAATAAGCCTTAAAATTTTTCATCTAAATTTATTCATTTAAATAACCATAATTAAATAATTTTTTTTTTAAATTTTATATTATAAATTATTTTAAAATATTTATTTTGCAATTAGTAATTCATCAAAATTAATTTGTAAAATGAAATTTTATTGAGTTTTTAATTATTTTTATTATTAGATTAAATTAAAAATAAATAAAATTTTAATCAATAATAATTCAACTTAGATATATTAAATATAATTTATCTATTTTTTTTTTTTTTTTTTTTTTTTTTTTTAAATGACAATTATTTGATGCATCATTTGCAAGGTCATCATAAAGCCATTCACTTGTATTATCCGGTGGATAGTCAAGGTCCAATTCAAACCCACGCGTTTCTATGTTTTTTTTTTTATTTTAAAATTATTAATTATTAAATATTAAAACAATATATGTTTGTTTTTTTAAAATAGTAAAATATCATGCAAAAATAAAAAATAAAATAACAGTGATTAATATTTGGCATTATGACAAATAGTATAATAAACTTTTATTAGATATATTTATATTTTTGTCTGATATTATTTCATAATATTATTTATTTTTTTATTTTAAAAAATAAACATTCATGCATTATTAATTTAATCGTTCTTACGATTGTATTAATGTAGTCAAAAGGATCAAATTCTTGTTGTTCATCATCTCTTGGTGGTGGACAAGGATAAAATACTTGTGAAGGTCTAATTAAAAATTAAATAATATTAAAATTAATTGATAAAAATATTTATCAATTAATATACAATAATAAATATATAATTTTATGGGATTTTTTTTTTTTTTGTCTTATTTTTTATACCTTCGTTGACGATTTCCAGATTTTTTTTTAAATTTAGACATTAATTTTGTAAAATCTTCCCATTCTTTGTCAACATCTTCTTCACTACCCTCTGGATAATTTTGAAGATAATGATGATGTTCTTTTTTTCCTGTTTGATTAATTGTCATTTTTTTTAACAGATTTTTGTATTATTTAAATAATTATCATCATTTTTTAAAATAAAAATATTTTGTTTTTTTGATGATTTGTTTAATTAATAATATATTTATAATAAATTTATATTTAAATAAAACTTGTTTCACTAGTATGTCATAAGTGAATCACACAATACTGAGCTTGTGCTACTAAAGTCAACTTGAATTTATAAAATTATCAAGTGACATCGTTGTTACTCCATAACAAGTTAAACACTGTACTCAACAATGATAATATTACATGACAATATTTAATTTATATATATACCTACAAATTTACAATATTTAACTGCATAATAATATAAATATTTTGATAGAAATTTTATATCTCTTGATAAATTAATAAAAATAAATAGAAAAAATTAAAATCAAAATTTTAAAACAAATTTTACTTCTTGATATAAATTAATTTAATTAATAATTAATGTAAATTAAATAATATTAATTTATTTATAATGATTAATGATATATATAAATGATAGATTTTTATATTATTTAATTTATTAAAATAAATATTTATTTAGTTGATTAATGTGTAGGTTTTATTCAGACATTACAAATGTTTGTGATATAATGGGTTACTTCCTTTTTGGAGACAGTGTAGTTTTTATTATATAGAATGAACAAAAAAAATAAAATAAAAATCAGTTATATATACAGAATAGGAAGCTCACTTCAAAGTCACGAGTTATCAAGTTATCATATTGGTCAAAATGACCTCCTCGACCACTTGACACGTCTCAACAACATCAGCCTTTTTTTTTTTTTTTTTTTTTATTATTTCTTTATCATACTTACTCTTTTTATTTATTTTATTTTCACACACTAATAATTTTTTTTATATTTTATTTAAATATATCTATATATTTATTATTTTTTTCCTAATCACATACCTCATCATCATGATTAACATCATCAACATCATCATGACATTCATAAAAATTTAAACTAATCATTTTACACCTCAATGGTAATATCAACTTGTGATATTAATTTATACTGAATTTTAAATATAATTTTTTTGTTATAAATTGTTGATAAAATTAATTGCTAATATATAATTTTTTATCTTGATATTATTTTACAAAAGATTTTACCGGTTTTTTACAAAATACCGACTAGAATAAACAAATATTTTTAAAGAAAATAAAAAATAGATAATTATATTTGTATGATGTGAAAAAAATATATAACATGACTTGTTTTAAATTAAAATATAAATATTAATAAATAATATTATTTAATAAAATTAATTTAAATTATATTTAATTTTCTGTTTAAGTAAATTGAGTTCTCTGACCCTCATTGATACACCAACGAATTATTTAATACATAAATTAAATTTAAATTTATCAAAGGGTTAATTTATTTTACAAACATTATTACTTGATAAAATATATATACATATAAAAGAAGATTGTTTATTTATTCTTTATCTAGTTGTAAATTAAAATTATAAAAAATTAATAAAAAAGGGGAAAATATATTCGAAGGCTAATGATGATAACTCTTTGACCAGTATATTTGTCACGTCTTTACAAGGCCATATGTCATCTACCCTTTATCATCACATTTGTTTACAATATTACCAAACAAATAAAAAATAAATCCTTTAAATTATTATTTAAATATTCTTTGAGATTTAAAAAATAATGAGATCATTAAAAAATAAAAAAAAAGCATCAAGGTTAACAAAATACATTGCGTAAGATTTAATATAAAACAGAATCATCATATTACAGAAAAAAAAAATAAAAAAAGAAAAAAATCATTGACGTAAATTCCAGATTATAAAGAAAAAAAAAAAAATTTAATAAATTCTTAACAAGAAATCTATCAATCGAATCAAATTAATCAATTGGAAAATTATTATATATATATATATTTTTTTTTTAAATATAATTGATCAATAATTAATTGTTCATTGAATTGTTAAATTAAAAATTATAAAAAAGAAAAACAAATTAAATTATTTATATAAATTTATAAATTGAATTTATATATTTTTTTTTCTAATTAATTATACAATTATTATTCATTTAATTGAAGTTTTATAACACCAAGTGTTTCAGCTAATTCATTGCAAGCTTTAATTTGATTTTCATGATATGTTATACCACCAACATGATCAACATGTTTAATTGATATATTTTCAGGATCACCAGCAACCATAACATTATCACCATTTGTTGGCATATTTCTAAGTTGTTTTAATAATTGATCCATTCTATCATGTGAATTTGGACAAAATACATTTGGATTAATAGCAATAAAACAATGACCAAGATCAGCAACACCTTGTGATGCTTTCCAATTACGTATATTTGGTCCAAATTTACTACCACTTAATATACCACATAATAATTCAACCATAACAGCTAGACCATAACCTTTATAACCAGAATTATTTTCAGTACCACCAAGTGGTAATAATCTAGCACTTTCTAATGCTTCATTTGGATTATTTGTGATACTTCCATCATGTCCTAATGCCCAACCATCTGGTATATTTTCATTTTTTTTTGATGCAACTTCAATTTTACCTAGTGCAACAGCTGTTGTTGCCATATCTAATACAAATTCATCATTATTACTTTTCATTGCAATTGATAATGGATTTGTACCAAGTGCTGATTCATAACTTCTTGTTGGTACTTGAAGTGGACTTGTATTTGTACAACTTAAACCAATTAAACCTTCATTTGCTGCCATTAATGTATAATAACCACATATACCATAATGATTTGATCCACGTGTTGATACCATTCCAATACCAAATTTTTTAGCTTTTTCAATTGCTAAATTCATTGAATATTTACCAATAACTTGGCCTAAACCATTTTGTCCATCAACTAATGCAATTGCCTATTTATAAAATTAATAATTTATAATTTAAAAATATAAAATACATTACAAGTGAATTTTATTATTTATTTAATTTATGATATTATATTTCTTATCAGTATAAATATTTTTACAAAAAAGAAAAAAAAAATAATGATGATGATAACTCTTTTAAATTTTATACTGATAAAAAATTTAATCATAAAAGAAAAAAATTAATAAAATGCATTTGTAATTATAAAAAAAACAATAATTAAATAAATATTATATATGACCTGATGATCATTGATGATTTTTGGTTTAGCAATTGGATCTGTTAATTTTTTTTGTATATCAGTAACATACATTGGTAATCTATTCATACCATGACTAAAATGACCACGATAATCAGCAGTCATTAAATGTTCAGCAACACATATTGAATCATCAATATTTGCACCAGCTTTTATCATACAATCTTTTATAAATCTAACAACTTCAATTTTTTTGACAATCATAGCTTTACTAACACCACTTGTTGACATATTTAAATTATTTAATGTTGTTTTACTTGTTGCTTGTAATACACTGTTTATATTTTTTAATAAATACATATTTATATATAATTTTAATTAAAATTTATCTGATAAAATTATTTATTAAAAAATATATATATTATTTATTTGTTGATTATATTTATCTATATAAATTAATAAATGATAAAAATATATATTTTATAACATCAAAAGTTATACAATAATAAAACTTGTTTTATAAATTTATAAAAAAATAATATATAGGTATATAATTATTAATCAATTAAAAAAATATAAATAAATAAATAAACAAAGTTTTATGTGTGTATATGTGACACTAATACACTAATTTGATTATAAAAAATAATAATTTTTTATTGAATTGTAAATGTGGAAAGTCTATCAATTTGTTGGAGCCACTTGCTCGAGTAAACTTTGACTGGCCTCTTTTTTATATTTTTATTTTTTTTAACAATTTAAATTTTATCATTAAAAAAATACAAGACAACACTGTGTCTATCTAACTTTACATAAATTATATTAAAATAATCACAAAGTTTAAATAAACATTTTAAATATTATTATTTTTATAAAAATTAAACATAAATTTATTAATATTTAATTCAAAAAAAAAATATTTATAATCAAAGTTTACTTTTATTTTAAATGTAAAATAGATAATTATAAATTATTATAAATATAAATAATAATAATATTTATATAATTAATTATAAATAATATTTAAAAAGACATTAAATAAATTCACAATGTGTAAATTGTTTTAAAATATAAACTTATTGCTAACACATGATAAAAAAATTATGACGTCATTTTAAAAGTGCATAAGAAAAAAAATTATATATTTTTAAGTAGTGTTATATATAATTTAAATAAAAAATATATTTATATAATTGAAATATTTATTTAAAAAATTATAATAATATATATATATAAGTTATAAATTTTGATATTGGTTTATTTATTTATCATCTTTATTTTTATTAAGTCGAGACACTGATAAGCATCAAAGTAAATTATGAATAAATTTTTTTAATTTAATTTTCATACTTAATAATGAATCAACACCTGTTGATTTTTATTTGATAATTATGCATATAATTCTATGTAAAATTGTGCAATGATTTGTTATTTTTTTTTCTTTAATAAATTTAAAAGAAAAAATAAATTTTAAATCACGAGTTTTATTAATTTCAACATTTAAATAAGTATATATTTAAATTATTTATGTAGTAAATTTTATTATAAATTTTCATTGAGTTTGCTTTGATATTATTAAATTATAATTATTTATTTTTATTGATACTTACAAGTGTATTTTGATAGCCCAATCCATAAGCTTGTGGATCATCAAGGGAAAGTTCTTTACCTTCCATTTTTGATAATTTCATTGTTTTTTTTTTTTATGATAGTAAAACTTGTAAAAATAATATAATTATTAATAAAATATATTTAAATTATTTTTAAATATTTTAAGATTTTTTTTATATATAATATTATTCATAATTTATTTATAAACAAATTATTATGTGACACCAATTTCACATTCACGAAACAGTCATCTGACTGAATTACAAAATTCTTATCGAGTTCTTGTGCCAACTTTTTTTTTATTTATTTATTATTTATTATTATTTTTTTTTTCACCGGTTTTTTTATTTTTTTTCTTATCCAAACCTTGAATAAGTTATTTGTGATGATTTATAATTCATCAAATAATTCACTTGAATTTAAAAATACATCAACAATCGAAATTATTTTTAATTTCATTTAAAAAAAAATAAAAGAAAAATTATTATTTCAATGTTAATAAAAAGTACACCTGTTATTTACTTTGTATAAATATTATTAATTTATAAAATAATTATTTAATTATAAAATAATAATAATAAAATATAGAAAAAAAAGAAAAAAAAAAATTGAACTTTGTACTTATTTATTTTAATGATTATTTTCCTTGTAAATATATATTTTTTTTTTAATTATTATAAATATTAAAATGTAAATTTATTAATATATAAAAATATTTATATTTAATTATTATAAAAAAAAAAATTATTCCGAAGACGCACAGAGGCGTCGAGACGCGTGACGACGTCTGTTCGACAAGACAGTCGTGACTCGACTGATCGATGTTTATATAAACTACACTCTGTGATTTACATTTACAATAATATCATAAATATAAGCAAACAAAATGAACAACATTTACAAACAACCATTAAATTTCACACTTGATAATTATATTATTATTTTTTTCCTTTGAATATTTATTTGTCTCTGTTTAAACTGAGATCCATGATGTTCAATTACAACATCTAGCTTGTAAGATTTTTCTCATTGAAGGAGAACAATCAATACTGATAATGAATATTTTAATACAAAAGAAATAATTATCATTGTTTTATTATATTACAGATACTATTGTTATTTAATTTTTTACTTTTTGATATGCAAAATGTAAATTAACAAACAACAGCATCATTTAGCCAATAGACAATATTTAATTTAACAAATAATATTCAAGTAATTTTTTTTTTATTTAAATAAATATATGTATTTACATGCAAAATTTATTATAAAAATTAAACCCATTTTATTACCAGAAAAAAAAAAAAAAAAACACTTGTTATTAATTTATAAAATTATTATTATTTAATACAACAAGTTTTTTTGCAACAAATTTTGCATTAACTATTATTTATAAATTAATTAATTGTTATTTAATTTTTTTTTTTGATCCTTAGTCAACCTTTATATTATAAAAATTATTATTTTTTTTTATTTGGAAGATAATTTGTTCTTTATTTAAAAAAAAAAAAAAACTGTATTAAAAAATTGTGCATTTATTTAGAATATTTTTGAAATTGATTTTTTTTTTTTTTGGAAAAAATAGTTTTAATAAAATTTGAACAATGTGTGATGTTGTTTACAGTTTTTTTTTCTTTTTTTTTTTTATATTTTACCCAGGATGATCATTTAAATTTTCAATCCTAGGATTCACCAAATAACTTGTAAATTATTTTTTTGGATCTGATGACTCTGGCCAGATTAAAGCTGTTAAAAAAAAAATAAAAATTTATATAATAGAAACACAATGTTGAAGACAAATTATTGAATAAATTGATCAATCATTTTTTTTATGTCAACAAATTATTAATAATTTAAAAAATAATTACCAAGAAAATAATGTTTTTTGATAATAAAATTTCATTGAAATAATAAATAATGATTGACAATTTTTACAATAATTTGTTTGTTTTAAAAATATGATAATTAAAGATAATACTTACCGATAATAAAAACAAGTATGATGAAACCAATGATACCCATGATAATCATCATTTTAAGATTTTTCCACCACATTTTTCTTTTTAATTTACCAGCTTGTTGTTCAAATTGTGCAGCACCTTGTTGAAGTGCATCAGCACGATTATCTAATTCTGATAATTTTTGATCTCTTTCAAGTACTTTTTCAACATTAACTTTCATAATACCAACAACTTCATCAACTTGTGCTTGCGTTTGTTGTAATTTTTTTGTTGATACACCTTGTTGTGATGTTCTTGGACCACCCAAATCACCATCTCTTGAATATCCACCACCGTCCATGATTCTACAATAAAAATATATCAATAATTAATAACCATTGTCATTCTTTTTTTTTTTTAAACAATATAAATATTATATTTTTTTAAATAAAAATTAAAACGTCAAATGTTTACGCCCATAACCTCAAAATAATTATAATTATTTTTTTAATAATTTCAACTAAAAATATTCAACAAAAATTTATTAAAAATTTAAATAATTATATGATTATTTTCATTACAATTATTGTCAATTATTTAATATTAAAGTATGAATTTTAAACACACAATTTTGACACTTGTAGAACATAAAATTCTATTTTTAAAATGAAAAAAAAAATATTGCCATTTTTTTTTTTCTTTTTCATAAATAAAAACATAGTGTTTAATTATTTTTTGGTACTTACGTATTGTAATATTGATAAATTAAATAATTTATATAAATTTAATAAAATATATTTATAAATAAAAACACAAAAAAAATAATAATGAAGAGGAAAAAAAAAATATTTGACACGTCCTGAAACTTTTGTTTGATTGTGTTTGTAATTTTTTTTTTTGTGTGTGACTTTCAAGATGGCTAACTTATTAATGACGTCATTGTAATTTATAAATAAGAAAAAAAAAAAAAAATATAAAGTCTCAAGTTTGTTATCAACTTCTTGACTCACACTTTAGTTATTTTTTTAGTCATATTTTTTATACATAAACATTTTTATCAATAAAAAATAAATTAAATAGAGTCTGTATTTCTTATTGACAATAAAAATATTATCAATTTTTATTTTAATAACAACAAAAATCATTGTAAGTATTTTTTAATTAAAATATATATACTCAAAATTTTAATAATAATATTATTGTTTTTAATTATTCAATAGAGCTTCTTTATAAATATTCAATAAATAATAATAATCATCAATAAATTTCATTCATAAATAAAAGAAAGAATTTCAATTTAAATTTACTTTTGATACAACAGATTTTTTAATTTTAATTAACAATTGATAATTAAATTTATAACAATTAAAAATTCAATAAATAATAAGACAATTTAAACTTCAAAAAAAAATCAATAAAAAATTGTTTTATTAATTATTAATTTAAATTACAAAAAAAAAAATAAATTAAACAATAATTAATTAATTAATCAAATTTTCCAATTAATCAATTAATTTTTTCAATTTTAATTTAAAAAAAATACTCACTCTTTTGATACTCCATTTTGAAATTTATAAAAAAAAAATCTATAAACTCCAAAATTTATATAATAGAAAAACCAAACTATTTTTTTTTAATTTTATAAATAATTAAATAATTAAATAAAATTGTAATTTAATTTTACAAAAATTATTAATTTTAATTATTTTTAGATATAAAAATTTACAGTAGTTACAAGAGAAAAACCAAGTATGTATTTGAGGGGTGAATTTTATAAATTTTTTTTTTATCATAATTCAAAAAGGGTGTATAAATAGAGGGGATGATTATTCAAGTTATTGACTGATTAAATTGCGCAAACTCTTTGAACTGCGCAAGTCGATTGGGGTGGGTTAAATATATATAAATTTTTTTTTTTTTTTCATAGTCGATCTATCGAGCTACATCAGTCTCTTTCTGGTAATATCATTTAAAATATAACAAAAAAAATTTATTAATTTATCAATTTAAATATTTATTAAAATTTAAAATTAATTAATATTTTATAAACTTTTTTAATTTAAAATAAAAACATAGTCTTATTATCAGTGAATTAATTTATCAAAATAATAATAGTAATAAACGACTCATCGAAATTTCTGACTGTTAAAATCTATCGAAATATTAACTTGATAAAAAAAAAAAAATTTATCAATAACTAGGAGACAATCCAGTCAGTGATACAAAATATTTTTTCAGGAAATATTCAAGTTATAAGAGTGGAAGGATCAGGCATCCTTAGCCACAAAAAAAAAACCCCATTAACACTAACAATTAATTCATCATAACAATATGTAAGTACAATAATTAATAATAATTAAATAAAAAATATATAAAGTGTTAATTTTATCAAGTAAAAAAAATATACAAGTTTTATAAATATAAAGTTAAAAATAAATAATAATTGGTCTTTAAATTGCACCCTTGTTGGTGAATGAAAAAATAGAAAAAAAAAAAAAAATGAACAAATGGCTTCTGGGAAAATTAACCCTCCCTCCATATTACCACCCCTAAAAATTAATAAAAAATATTTTTATAATTTTATTGTATTTTTAAATTTATTTCTTTTTTTTATTTAAAAAAATTTTTTTTTTTTTTGGTCAATGGAGAGAAATGGTGTTATTCAAAGACGCAGTATATTGATTCATTGATGCACCTACTTTGAATGACGAAATAATACACCCACAAAAAAAATTATAAAAAATAAAATTATAAAATTTATTTAAAAGTTTTTTTTTTTTTTAAATATAAATTATAATTTTTTATTTTAATTTATTAATTGATTTGTATATTTAATAATTCTTGAAATAATGTCATTGATTTTCACAAAAAATGACGACAATGTAAAGTAAAAAAAGATGAGCAATATAAAATGGTATTTTTTTTTTTTTTCAAAACATTTTTTTTTTTTTTTTATGAACCACCCTGATCAATATTTTACTTTGATTATATATATTTCATTGCGCAACATTAATTATAAATAAATATTTAAAAAAACAAAATAAAAATTATTAATAAAATTTTTTAATTTTAATTAGTGTTATAACTTATATTGACATTTGACCTTTTTTTTTTGATTGATAAACCATGCTTAAATTTTTATAAATTTTAATTATTTATGTATATAAAAATAATATTTTTATTGTAAAATATTACTGATGAATATAATTATTATATAATATTTTAATTGATTTAAAATTTATAAGAAAATATATTTGTTTAGTTTTGTTATATAATATATTCATTTAAAATATCAATTATTAATTTTTTTTAATTTTATATTAATTAGGGCCTCTGAAGGTGGTTTAGCACCAGATGCTGGTGGTGCTGGTGATGGTATTGTTGGGGGTCCTAGAACACCTCAACAAATTGCTTCACAAAAAAGATTGCAACAAACGCAGGCGCAAGTTGATGAGGTTGTCGACATTATGAAAACTAATGTTGAAAAAGTACTTGAACGTGATCAAAAATTATCGGAACTTGATGATCGAGCTGGTAATTATAAATTTAATATTAATTTTTTTTTTAATAAAATACAATTACAATTATATAATTAAAAATATTTATATTAAATTACAGATGCACTTCAACAAGGAGCATCACAATTTGAACAACAAGCTGGAAAATTAAAAAGAAAATTTTGGCTACAAAATTTAAAGGTATTTTATTTTTAAATATATATATTTAATTTAATTTATTTAATTATTTTTATTTCAATTTTAGATGATGATTATTATGGGTGTTATTGGGCTTATCATACTAGCCATCATTGTTGGTAAGTAAAATGCATAATTAATAATTAAACAAATAAATAATCATAAAATTTTATTTAAAATAAAATTGACATTAATTTAAATATAAATTATCATAATTATATTCAGTACATAAATGTACACCAGGTTCAATGAAAAATAAATATAAAAATACAAAAATTAAATTATTTTTTTTTTTAAATATATAAATAAAAGTTGTTATTGACTTTTAAAAAAAAAATATATATTTTTTTCATCTATAGGGAACTTCATGTAGACGTACTGAAAAATGGAAAACTTTTGTGTGTGAGTCAGATAGTCATAAAAAAAACAAAAAAAATTGTTTGTATTTTTCAAAATTAAACACACAATTACATTGACATTAATTAATAATTATAAATATAATAACACATACATAAATACATAAAAAAATATAATTTTTAAAAGTTAAAAAATAATACAACAATAACAACATACTAAACAAAACATAAACAATAACAAACGGGTTAATTATTGCGTTGTGCTATTGTTGTAGGAAATTGTTTTGAAAAAAAAAAAAAAAACCCTAAAAAAGTCGGATGTATATATTGTCTATCGTTTTTTTAATTTTTGTCTATCTATAACTGTCACCCTTATAAATTTTCTATTAAATGTTTCATTAAATTATCAATTTAAAAAAAAAATATTTTATTAACAATTTAGGGGTTGCTATAACTATGTCTGTTTGCTGGTGTATTTTTAAATATTTATTTTTATTTTTTATCAACAGTATATAATTATAAAAAAATATATATATATATTGATAAAATCAATTCTTAAAATTGAAATAATAATGTTGAACCTGTAAAATTATGTAACTGTTATGTGTCTGTCTGTCTGTTATTATTTGTTTTTATTTTTTTTAAATGTGGTAGGTTGTTTCGATTATGAAGCTGATCCCAGGTATACCAAGAAACATTTAATTATTTAAAAAATTTTTCATAAATTATTTATAAATATTTTTTTTTAATTTATATTTTAAATTAATAACAATATTATACTATTGTTTTATTGATAAATAAAAAAATAAAAGGGTAAGATGAATTCGTCACTGCACCTAGTTTATTATTACATCACAATAATTGTCATTTAAAAAAAAAATAATTAAAATTATATTTCAATTTTATGCTACTTTTTTTTTTTTTTTTTCGTAGTAAATTAATAAAAATAATTAATTTAAATTATAAAAAAATATTAGCATGAATTTAAATTAATAAATTAAATTAAATTTTTTGTTTTTTTAAATTTTTTAAAATCAAAATTTTAAAATCGAAATAATTTCATTAAAATCTGGGACGGTTTTCATTTTATAATTTATATTCATGAAAAATTTTTTTACAATTAATTTAAAATAAATTCACGTGATTTATTATTTTTTTTTGGGTTTTTTTTTATTTTTAATTTTAAGGGATGTTAAAGGGTAATGCGTAGATGAATTCTGCGCATATCGAGTGACCTATTTTTTGTCTAGTTTGCTGGTAACCCAGTTGCATGTGATTGGTCTTAAAATTATTATTATTGAACTGCTTCAATGTTGTTAATAAATGCATGATATAAATTATAAAAAAAAAAAAAAACTAAAAAGAAATTAAACTTATAAATAATTTTAATAATTTAAAGACAATTTATTTAAAATTTATATAGCTAATTAAATGTGCACGAGTAAATTAAATTAAAATATATAATTTGCATGATAAAAATATTTGTTTTTCATTAATAAAGTATATATATATTTAAAAATATATATTTGAAAAACAAATTAAATTATCATAACATATATTTCATTTAATTATTTTCAGCACAATTCAACGGTGGACAGGACCCGCCAAAATAAATTTCGTTAAAACAATAATTTACAAAAATAAATATATATAAAATTTAAAAAAAATTCAAATAAACAATGAACATAAAAATAAGAAAATCATATTTAAAATATAATTTAATTAAAAATATTATATAGATATTTATAATTTCTTCTGCCATCGTGATAAAAAAAAAATAAATATATAAATATTGTGTACAAAAAAATTCCGATAATATTAACAAATTGAAAAAATAATTTCAAAATAATCAGATAAAAATAACATTTTTTAATCAATTTTTAAAAAAGCTGATTTATCATGTTTTTAAAAATATTAATTATGTAAATTTTATGTCAATAATATGTCAGCTATTTTTTCTTTTTTCAATATTTATTAACAAAAAAAAAAATAAAGGGTTTTAATTTAAATCTATAAATAGTTTTAACCCTGATAATAGTTGAAAATTAAAAAAATATTTTTTGAGGTATAAAATAAGATAAATACAAATTTAAAAAATAAAAAAATTTTAGTAAATATTATCCTGGTGAAAATGATTTTTAATTAAACGCTCTAAAATTTTCTCTGGATTTTTTTTCAAATTATTTCTTGACTGATTTAATTACAGAGAAATTTAAAATAATCCAATAAAAACACTGAAAAATCCAGATTAATTTAAAGAGATTTATAAAAATATTTACACCAAAATAAATGTTTACAATTATTGAAAAAAAGTATATAAAATTAACAATAATAATTGTTGTTTTAATTGTCAAAAATTTATCAGTGTGATTCTCTCAAATCATCTTCTCAATTAAAATAAAAAAAAAATACAAAAATTTATTAACAATATTAACAAAGTAAATTAAAAAAAAATAAATATTAATACATCTGTCCGTTAATTGTTAGTTGAAATAAAAAATTAAAACAGCTATAAATAAAAAATAAAAAATATGTGTAAATAATCATAAAAACAATTAACATTTTATTTTTTAAAAAATTAAATAACAAATTTTTTTTTTAAATCATTATAATAAACACATATCCACAACGCACATTTTATTTTTATTTTTTAAATTATTTTTTAAATAGAATAATTGAATAATGAATTTAAATTTAAATTTAAAAAAAAATAGATATAAATTTTTTGTGCCCGCTGTGTGTCTTCATAATTTACTCAAATAGAAAAAAAAAATATATATTATCCACGCATATTCGTGATGTAAATAACATTATCTCTTTATTCATAAAAAAAAATGGTTTAAAAAAAAAAAGTAAATAATAAATTTTAAACGTGTTCCTAGTATTAGGTAAAATTTAAAACGAATAATAAATAAAAATATCTTTGATAAATGTTAAACAATATATTTATGATTAAATTGTGTCTGATTTTAATGAAAAATTTAAAACATCGTGGAAATAAATTATTAAAATTATGTTATAAAATATTACCAATGTTAATAAACAATTATTAATAGTAATTATTTAAAAATAATAAAAATAAAAAGAACAAAATATTCACATATACACCAATAATAATAAAATTAAAAAAAAAAAAAAATTGTATAGAATTTTTTGATGAAATGAAATTGTAAAAAAAAAATTAATTAATTTGATAATTTGGATTCATGGAAATTGATGTTGGAGTAGGTCAATTTATAAATATTTATTAAATTTTATTATAAATTCAAGGTAAGAAATTTGATTTGAAGCATGAAATTTTTAATTCAATTTTTTATATATAAAATTCTTATTTTTTGCATGATTAATCAATGAATCACAGTCATTTTTATAATATTTTATTTACATCACTGCAATGAATAAATTTATATATTTAATATGAAAAAAAATAAATAAACTTTTAACGAATTCATCTCGTCCTGTAAATAAAATTTACATTTTACTTTTTATTATTTTAAACTTGATAAATTTTTTTTTATATAAAACTCCAATTATCATCTTATTCATCAAAAAAAAAAAAATACATAAATTTATTTTATCATTTAAAATTAAATTATTTATAAATTTTCTTGACAGACACATAACAAATATAATTAAATAAAAACCACAATCTTATTCTATCTTCTTTTTTTTTTTAAATTAAATTTTAAATCATCAAATAATAAATGTAATCTGTATTAATTTTCTGTGATAAATAAAATAATATAATAATATATTTTGATAATTAATATATTTATTTTTAATTACAGGTAAATTTATGCCAGATAATCCACCACCTCAAGGACCATACATGTATGGTCCACCACAAGGAATGATGATACCTCAACAACCAGCACCACCAGCACCAGCTGGTAATGCTCAACAAACAGCACCAGCTGCATTTGTTGGTTCAATTAATCAAGGAATTTTACGCAGTGTTATGTAAAATTAAATAAAATTAAATGAAAAAATTAAATTTTCAATTTAAAAAAAAAAAATCATCAATATCTTTTTGCCTTGTTTAATGTATAAAAAAAAAATTAAGAGATAATGATAAACAACAGATAAAATGCAACAAAAAAAATTAAAATACCAAAGTAAAAAAATAATAATAAAATAAACACAAAACAACAATAAAATTTATTTATTAATTAATAAAAAAGAATAAATAAATAATTAAAAATTAAATTTTCGTTCAATTTTAAAAACAAAAATATATTAATTAACAAATAAAAAAAGAAAAAAAAATAAATCATAATTATTATGATAATGTAAATGATGCATATGTAAATTAGATAATTAATATATTGTGTGCTCAGTACCCGATCAACAATGCACTTGTTTAATTCCCATTAGAAAAATTATTAATTTAAAATAAAAAATTATTAAAAAAATATAATATTAATAATTATGTATGGTATATAATATATATATATAAGCATTCTAATAATCTGTGCTATAATATAAAATTAAACAATAAAAAATATCATTATATGAAAAAAAATAAATAAAAAAATTGATAATTCGTGTTGTAAATAAATAATTTAAAAAAAATAAAATTATCAAAAATTTAAAATTTTATGAATTGATTGATGAAAAGTACTGATGAAAGTTATTTATTATCTGAAGAGTTAATAATAAATGTGTTTTATTATTATTAATAATTATATTCATACATTTTAACACTAATTAATAAATGAAAAGATAAATTAATTGTTTGTTTTTTTGTTTATTTATTTTTTTTTTCATAATTATTGTAAAGATTTCATTGAATTTCATAAAAAATGAATAAAATATATTGTGTGAAATTTTCAATTACATAATAAAATGTAAAAGTGAAGTAATTAAAGCAAATACTTAACTAAAAAAAAAAAATCATTTTTGTGTTATTTTTATTTAAAATAATAAACCTATTTATTTTTTATAATTTTTTTATTGTTTAAATTTATTAATAAATATGTTATAAATTATTATTAAATTATTACAAGTTATTTTATATTTTTTAAATAAAAAATTTTTTCTATTTTTAATTTCAAATTCAAAAATGACTCCATTTTTAAATTTAATAATTTCTACTTTACCAACATTGAAATCTTTTTTACCAACACAATATGGCCGAAAAAAAAATGAAATGGATACCGGAAATAAGTGTATGTCAGTATATGTGTATTATTGACTTGCGCAGAACAAAAAATCTAAACATAAAAAAAAAAAAAAAAAAAAAAAAATTACAGTTTTTGTGTCGAGCCATTTGTGATCGTCTCTGTTCACTTGGCAATCATGTTGAGTGTCGTTTCAAAAGCTGCTGCTGGTGCTCTCAGGGCCGTCAAACCAACTATTTTGCAAAATGAAGCCGCAAAAGTATCTGGAGCATTGTCCGTAAACAGTGAGTTAATTTTATTATAAATTTATAATAAACAATAATCACATTGTTTTACTAAAATAATAATCAATTCCACCGGAACTAACCGGGTCCATCACTCCTCCCTCTTGTTTCCCATTTTTTTTTTTTTTTTTTCATTTTATTATTATTAAAATGACATTTTTATAATTAAATATAAATAACTCACTAAATAATTTTAACAATTATGACATTTTAGAAATTACTGTGTTATTTATTTATATATAATTTAATTAATTTTTTTTTTTTTATCATTGTGGTGTTATATAAGTCTGTTATAACAAATGGACGTTCCATCATGCGGCAACATGGCGGCCTCTTCGGGTCAATCCTAAAAAGCTTGACAAATTTTTTTTTTTTAATATTAAATTTTTTATTAATTAAATACTATTATTTATAATATATATTTATTTATTTTTGTTGTTGATGATAATTTTTTTGAATTGATCCAAAAAAAAAAAAAATGTATTATTGTTGGAGTAATTTTAAACAATTGGATATAATTTTTAATCTAGTATGAAAATTGATGATTAAAAAAACTTGATATATTTATATAAAATATGTGAATAATGTGTATTGTGATTATGAAAAATTAATGTAGGTATTTAATTAATAATGACAATTGTTTTTATTTGTTATTTATATATTTAATGTGTCAGTAAAAGTTTTTTTAATTGAATTATGTAACAGCATTGATGCAGTTTTTTCATTACACAACTTAATATAAATATATATCATTGATTATTGATATTATTAATTGTTAATTTGTTGAATAATAATAATTTTTATAATTGATTTTCTAAATTTAAATAATTAAATAATTTTGTTTTTTTTTTTTTTTTTTTTGTTTTAAGAACGTGATTATGCTGCAGCAAAAACTCAAGCAAAAGCTGGTTCAGTACAAGGACGTGTTGTTGCTGTAATTGGTGCTGTTGTTGATGTACAATTTGATGATGCATTACCACCAATTCTTAATGCTCTTGAAGTACAAAATCGTACACCAAAACTTATACTTGAAGTTGCTCAACATCTTGGTGAAAATACTGTTCGTACAATTGCTATGGATGGTACTGAAGGTATTGTACGTGGACAACCAGTATCTGATTCTGGTTTTCCAATAAGAATTCCAGTTGGTGCTGAAACATTAGGACGTATTATTAATGTTATTGGTGAACCAATTGATGAACGTGGTCCAGTTGAAACTGATAAACGTGCACCAATTCATGCTGATGCACCAGAATTTGTTGAAATGTCTGTTGAACAAGAAATTTTAGTAACTGGTATTAAAGTTGTTGATTTATTGGCACCATATGCTAAAGGAGGAAAAATTGGTAAATTAATTAATTCATTAATTTTTTTAAATATATGATAATAATTTTATTTATTAATAATTTTATTTTTAATTATTAAAGGTCTCTTTGGTGGTGCTGGTGTTGGTAAAACTGTATTAATTATGGAACTTATTAACAATATTGCAAAAGCTCATGGTGGTTATTCAGTATTTGCTGGTGTTGGTGAACGTACACGTGAGGGTAATGATCTTTATCATGAAATGATTGAAACTGGTGTTATTTCATTGAAAGATAAATCATCAAAAGTAGCACTTGTATATGGTCAAATGAATGAACCACCTGGTGCACGTGCTCGTGTTGCTTTAACTGGTTTGACTGTTGCTGAATATTTCCGTGATCAAGAAGGTCAAGATGTATTACTCTTTATTGATAATATTTTCAGATTTACCCAAGCTGGTTCAGAGGTTAATATTTAATTTTTTTAAATTTATTTTATTATTTAAAAAATGAATAAAAATAAAATAAAATATTAATTATTATTATTATTTATTATTATTTATTTAGGTATCTGCTTTGTTGGGTCGTATTCCATCAGCTGTAGGTTATCAACCAACATTAGCAACTGACATGGGTACTATGCAAGAAAGAATTACAACAACTAAAAAAGGATCAATTACATCAGTACAAGCTATTTATGTACCAGCTGATGATTTAACTGATCCAGCTCCAGCAACAACTTTTGCTCATTTAGATGCAACAACTGTACTTTCACGTGCAATTGCTGAATTGGGTATCTATCCAGCTGTAGATCCACTTGATTCAACATCACGTATTATGGATCCAAATATTATTGGTAAAGATCATTATAAAATTGCTCGTGATGTACAAAAAATTCTTCAAGATTATAAATCACTTCAAGATATTATTGCTATTTTGGGTATGGATGAATTATCTGAAGAAGATAAAATTACTGTTGCACGTGCAAGAAAAATTCAAAGATTCTTGTCACAGCCATTCCAGGTAATTTAGTTTAATAATAAATTTTATTTAATTTTATTTGTTGTTATTAAATAATTTTATTAATTTTATTATTTTTTTTTTTTTTTATAAAATAAAGGTCGCTGAAGTATTCACTGGTCATCCTGGTAAACTTGTACCACTTGCTGAAACTGTAAAAGGTTTCCAAAAAATTCTTGCTGGTGAATTAGATCATCTTCCTGAGGTTGCATTCTACATGGTTGGACCAATTGAAGAAGTTGTTGCTAAAGCAGAAACACTCGCTAAATCATAAGTTCATTTTTAAAATATAATAATCTCTTGTTTAGAGAATTTTAAATTTTCAAATAACGTAATAATTGGTTAATAAAAATAAAAATAAAATTAAAAAAAAAATAAATAAATAAATAATAATCATATAAAACACATAACCAACCCATCAGTCAAATCAATCTCTCAACCAATTGAAAGCTTTTTTTTTTTTTTCTATATTTGTTGGAAGATTGCTTTGATGTTAATCTAATTATGCAGAAAATTCATTAGACATTTTTTTTTTTATCTGCATCGTCAGAAGGATTCGTTAATGTCGTAATGTATTCATGACAATTACGATATCGTATTGTATATTAGTAAACAAAAAAAAAAAAAAGAAAAGTCGAAAGAAAAGGATAAAAAATATAAAAATAAAAAAAAAAGTAAATTTTAGTTTTTTATTTATTTAATATTTTAGTATAAAAATTATGATTAAATTTTGATTCAACATACTATCAGCAATTAAGCTTTTCGTAAAAAAAAATAATTATGCTTAATTATTAATGAATAATATTTAAATACTTTCAGAGTAATTCTTTTAACGATTTAGAAAAAAATCCATCAAGGATCAAATAGTTGATTTAAACACAAAAATAATAATACTATTTGAATTTAAACATCATTTTTTTTTTCTTTTGTTTTTAAATAGAAGAAAAAGTTAATTTAAAAATCAATTGTTGGCTCAGTAATATTGTAGTGTTTAACTAATTGTTCCCATTGTTCATAATCAATGCTTATCATATTTTGTATGTTGATGTTATTTCCTCTACTTTCAGCTTCTTCTTTTTCTCTGACTGATGTTGGTATAACATAAAGATCTTGTTCTCCTTCAACTTGAAAATATAAAGCAAAAAAAAAAAAACAAAATTAATTACCAATATATATTTATAATTAATAGATATAAATATATGTAATTTTAATTACCACGAAGCATACGAAGACGACCATCACGAGCAAGAAAAGCAGTATGTAAAATATTTTCAATTGTTTTACCAAAATCATGTGGATTAATAACTAATTTAAAATAATTAATTGGTTGTTTATCAGCAGCAATAAATAAAGTTCTTATTTTTTTAGCAAGTTGATGTACTGTTTGTTCAACAGTACTTTCTTCTTTTTCAAGTACTGTTACTGTTTCTGGTTTTTTAAGTACAACTTTAGCTTCTTTTTCACGATTTAAACGACGTTGTGCAGCAACTGTTTCATTTTTACGTGTACCAACTGGTTTATCAACTGGATTAATACAACTCAATAACATTGATACATGTGGTGTATTTTTAAATAATCCAAGAATATTACGTTCAAGAATTCTCCAATTAGGCTCTTCATTTGTTTCATCAGAAAGACCTCTAACAAAACAAATCTGTAAGAAAAAAAAAAATATATATAAAATTATAATACAAATATACTTTGTTATTTTTAAAATTAAATATTTATTTATTTACCAATTTTTCAGCAAATTCAGATCTTTTGTATGCACTCATTTCTTTGGACATTGAATTCATACAACTTTTAATGATATTTGATGAAATTGTCATGACTTCAGAATCAATTAAAACTTGATCAGAATTTTCAACTATAAAATAATAACAAAATTAATATTTATATGTATATTAGTCATAAAGTTTAATAATAAAAAAAAAATATTTATATACTTCTTTCTTCAGGATTTGAATTTTCCCAATCAAGATGAATTTCATCAACTCTTTCGACCATTTCAGTTAAATTATCAAGAGCCTCTGGATCAGCATGATGTTCTATAACCCGACAAGCACCTTAGTAAATAAAAATTCAAAAAAAATATTATAAAATTCATTCATATAATAATAAAACATACGTAAATCAGTTGCTTCATTTAATGCATGTCTAAGTGCTGCTTTACGATCAACAGGAGATGCATATAAACTTCGTCTTTCTCTATTTGCCATTTGTGGTGGTGTTGTATAAACTGTTGCTGACATTTTTATTGTTTTATAATTTAAACAATTAAATTATTGATAATTTTTATTAACAATTATTTGTATTTTTCTTGGAATAAAAATAAAAGACGTCTATGCAGGTTCAGACAAGATCACAGAATGAAAGTGAATAATCGTCGTTGTGTTGTTTTGAGGAATTCAGTGGAATTGTTGTGGTTGGCTCGTTCGAAAACAAAAAAATAAATAAAACAAAAAACAAAATGGCAACTTAAAGCAGCATTTTCATGTAGATTTGTTTTAGGTATATTTTTTTTTTCTGTTGATTAATCTGAAAATTGAAATAATAAAATTATTTAATTGTTATTAGATATAATATTAATTATATTTTTAAAAAAATAAAATAATATAGGCATATTTATTGATTTTAATTAAATTTATCCCCAATTTGAGTTTTTTTTTTTTGAGTGATAATTCTGATTGGTTCAATTTGAGATTGTAAACACACCAACAAATTAAATTTATAAAAAAAAATTATTAATATAAATATACCTATAATACAAAATTCTAGTTCAATATTATTAAAATATTATAAATTAATTCAAAATGTTTAATCAACTTATCTTAATTATACCTATATATTTTTTTATCAAACAAAATTGACACCTTAAATAAAAACAAAATGTCGTAGCACTTGTTTACAAAAAAAAAAAAGAAAAATATTCTTTTTCTCTCTTCTAAACAGATCAGCTGTGCAATTTTATAACCAAACAATAATAATAATAATAACAACAATAGTAAGATAAAATTCTGTCATTATTTTGACAGACAACTCCTTAAATTAATGTTTTTTTAAATTTAAATTAACCAAAGAATATATAATTTAAAATGGATGAAAATTCTACAAAGGTAATAAAAATAAAATAATAATAAAAAAAATTTTATAATATACCTATAAATGTTAATAATTTTGTTTAAGGATGATTATAATAATCATGATGATTCATACTCAGAGACAGATGAAATTGAACCAAAATTAAAATATGTTAGAATGCAAAATAATATAAAAGATATATTAGAAAATGATGCTGCTAGTTGTATTGCTGTTCATTCAAAGGTAATTTAAAAAAAAAAAAAAGTAACATAATGTAATGTAGATATACTTAATATAATAAAATATAATAAAATAAAATAATTTTTTAGTTTCTTTGTTTGGGTACACACTGGGGTAGAATACATATTCTTGATCATCAAGGTAATAAAATACAATCAAAAAAATTACAAGGACATACAGTTGCTGTTAATCAAATATCAATTGATCAAAAAGGTGATTGTATTGCATCATGTTCTGATGATGGTAAAATATTTATATGTGGTCTTTATACATCTGATATTAATCATAATATACCACTTGGTCGTTTGGTTAAAAGTATTGCAATTGATCCAACATATACATCAATTGGTGGTAATAAAAGATTTATAACTGGTGATGATAAATTAGTATTATATGAAAAAACATTATTTTCAAGAATAAAATTAACAATATTATGTGAAGCTGAAGGTGGTGTTAAATCAGTTGCATGGATGGGACAATTTGTTGCATGGGCATCTGATACTGGTGTACGTGTTTATGATTTAAATAGTAAATGTTCATTAGGTTTATTAAAATGGTCACCAAGTCAATCAGCATTACCAAAAAATTATCGTTGTAATTTACGTTGGAATAATAATTATATATTATTAATTGGTTGGATTGATACTGTTAGAATATGTCAAATACGTAAAAGATCAATACAAGAAATGATTAATCGTGATTTACCAGAATATATTGTTGATCCAATATCAACATTTCAAGTTGATTTTTATATATCTGGTATTGCACCACTTGATAATCAATTAATTATTCTTGGTTGTCCAAAAGAACTTGATGATGATGGAAAAAGTCAAAGGCCAACATTACATATTGTTGAACCAAAATATCAAGATTTTATAACAATATGTGCAAATTATCTTAGTTTACGTGGTTATAAAGAATATAATTGTAATGATTATAATCTTGATTGTTTAAATGATGAAAAACGTTATTTTATTGTTAGTCCAAAAGATATTGTTATTGCTAGTTTATATGATATTGATGATCGTATTGAATGGTTATTATCACATGGTAAATTTGAATTAGCACTTGAAGCTGTTACAAATAATAATGGTAAAGATTGTAAAAAATATAATTTAATAAATGTTGGAAGAGTATATCTTGATTATTTATTAAATAATAAAAATTATAATGATGCTGGTAAATTATGTTTAAAAGTACTTGGTAGAGATAAAAAATTATGGGAAGATGAAGTATATAAATTTGCTCGTGTACATCAATTACGTTCAATATCATTATATTTACCACGTGGTGAAATAACACTTGATCCATTAATATATGAAATGGTATTATTTGAATATTTAAAAATGGATCCAAATGGTTTTTTACAATTAGTTAAAGAATGGTCACCAAAATTATATACTGTTGCTGCTGTTGTTAATGGTGTACTTGAACATTTATTAAATAATATACAATATAAAAATGTATTACTTGAAGCATTAGCTATATTATATAGTCATGATGGTAAATATGATAAATCATTAGCAATGTATTTAAAATTACGTCATAAAGATGTTTTTCAATTAATACAAAAACATCAACTTTATCATTCTGTTTATGATATGATTGAAGGTCTTATGGATTTAGATTCTGATAGAGCAATACAATTTTTTTTAGATAAAGACAGAGTACCATCTGATATTGTTGTTAAAAAATTATATAATAATCATCGTTATTTATATCTTTATTTAGATGCACTTGATAAAAAAGATACTAAAGAATTAAAAGGTAAATATCATGGTTTATTAGTTAAATTATATGCTGATTATTCAAGAGATAAATTATTACCATTATTAAAAAGATCTGATAATTATCCAATACAACAAGCACTTGATATATGTAGTCAAAAAAAATTTTATCCAGAAATGGTTTATTTACTTGGTAGAATTGGTAATACATCTGAAGCACTTGGACTTATGACTAGAGAACTTAATGATATGGAATCAGCTATTAAATTTTGTCAAGAACATGATGATGAAGAATTATGGAATGATCTTATTAATTATTCATTAAATAATCCAGAAAATATTACATTTTTATTACAAAAAATTGGTACATATGTTGATCCAAGATTATTAGTACAAAAAATTAAACCAACAATGAAAATACCTGGACTTAAAAAAGCACTTGTTAAAATGATGTGTGATTATAATCTTCAAGTTGATGTACAAAAAGGATGTAAAACAATATTATCAAATGATTATTTTAATTTACATGATAAACTTGTTAAAACACATCAAAAAGGTATATTTATTGATGATGATCAAATGTGTGGTGCATGTCATCGTAAAGTTGTTGTTAGAGATCCAAGAAATCTAGTCATTTTTTATTGCAAACATTTATTTCATAAAGATTGTTTACCTGATATTGAACAAGTAAGTTTTTTTTTTTATATTTCAATCAAAAAAAAAAAAAAAACAAACAAACAATTAATTATTTCAATTTATTTATTTAATTGGTTTTTTTATTTTTGTTTCAGGAATATTGTGGAATATGTCATCCACAAAAAGATAAAACATTATTAGGAAAATAATCTCTTTAAAGTGCTTTAATGTTAGCATTTATAAATTATGATTTTATTTTTTGACAATAACAGAAAAAAAAAAAAAGCCATTATTAAGTTTTTTTAAAAAGTGTAAATATTTATATTTTTTTTTTTTTATATTTTAATATTGTATTTGTAAATTTATAGAAAACAAATTAATTAACCAGTTTAATTTACAATTTATTTTAATTTTTGTTAGCTTATTCATTCATTATTAAAAAGAAAATAATTATTTTATTTATCAAAGATAGATAATAGAATTATAAAAAAAAAAATCATATTTTTTTAATATTTTTTAATTTTATTATTCAAGTGTGATATAAATAAACAATGTAAATAATCATCGTTAATTATAATAATTTTTATCATGTGCAACAATATATATATATAGGTATATTGAATAAAAATGTTTTTGTTTAAGAAAAAAATTTATAAAAAAATTAATTGTTGTTATAAAAAGTGGGAGGAGAATTAGGTTATGTTACAAGGAAATAAAAAAATAGAAAAATCGCGTGACTTTAAAAAAGTTTTTTACACACAAGAATCAACATTGATCCATTGATATCTGTCATAAATAAAAATAAAAATAAATACAGTGTTTAATAACAATCAAAATAATTATATAAATTTATAAATTAAAAGGTAAAAATTAACAATTAATTTCCAAAATTTTTTTTATAAAAATTGATTTAAAATATTTTTTAAATAATTTTTTACACAATTTTGTTTTGTTATTTCATCATCATCATCATTATCAAGGACAAATATAATTGAAAATTTATGAAATATCATGTAATACATATAGGTATTTATTTTTAGTTGAATAATATAAAATGTCACGTCCATGGAATTCTGATATAATTGGTGTATTAAAAGGAGCAAAAATTGTTGCAAATACATTGTTAAAACAACAATGTGATTGTACTAAAAAAATATTAGACAATTCAAGTATTAAATCAGCAGCTGAAACTAATTTTAAATTAACCTTGGATAAATTACGTGATATTGATCCAAGTAAGATACCAGTAAGTTTTATAAAAAAAAAAAACAACAAATTTAATTTAATTATTTAATGAGTTTATATTTTTTTTTTTTTATTAATAGGAAAAAATTTATTTAGAAACTAAAGATATAATTGAAAGAATAGGTGTTGTTGAAAAAGGAATAGCAGAATATACTAAACACCAGACATCAGAATATCTTGATTTTGATATTATCAAATCAAATAATGATCAAGAATATAATTCTTCAAAATTAGAAATTTATAATCCAGCAAAAGATCCTCGTGAAATAAATATAACATCAAATAATATAATTAATAATGATAATAAATTAATAAATAATAAAAATATTATTGATGTACCTAAAAATTACAGTACTGTTAAAGAAAAAATTGAAACAATTGGAAAATTAGATAATACAATTCCAAAAATTCAATTAACTAAAAAAGATAAAGAAGTTTTAAGAAAATTAGAATTAGAACATGAAAAAATATTAGAAAATAATATTAATAAAAATAACGAATCATCTAATATTGAAAATGAAATTATAAAAACGAACAATAATAATAATGTTGATGATGATCAAAAAATAAATGAAAAACCAAAAATTAAACCAACAATAAAACCAAAACAAACAGTAAGTTAATAAATAAATACATAAAAAAATAAAAAAAACAATTAATATACTTATTATAAAAAAAAAAACTTTTAAATAGCTTTTAGAAAATGCAAGAGAAAGAAAAGTACCAAGTACAAGAATTGAACGTTTATTTGAATTTGGTAAACTTGGTATTAAACTTGGTGGTGGTACAGCTGCTGAATATGGAAGAAGATTTTTAGGTATTAAAAATAATAATAGTGAAAGTTTAGACAGTTTATTTTTAACTCCTAAAAATGCTGAAAGAATTGTTTCAACATTGTGTACAGTAAGAGGTAAGATTTATTTATTTATTTATTATTTTTAATATATTTTTTAACAATTAATTATTATACCCTACACCATTATTGAATTTTTTAATTGATAAAATTATTTTATTATTTTTTAATTTTATAAACTAGGTGCTGCTTTAAAAATTGGTCAAATATTAAGTATCCAAGATAATTCAGTAATAAGTCCAGAATTACAACGAGCATTTGAACGTGTTCGTCAAAGTGCTGATTTTATGCCAACATGGCAAGTTTCGGTGAGTTTAAATTAATATAAAATTATATAACAGTTATATTGACTGCTCCAGTAAATCCCCAAACATCTTTTGATAAAATTAATGATTTAATTGTTGTATATTCAAATGCATCATTTGTTATTTGTTTAATTTTATTAAATGAAATATCAATTTCATCAGTAACAAGTCCTTGAAATACAACATTGTTAATAATTTCTAAATTATTATTTCGTAAAGTTAATTTTTCGAGTACCATTTTATGAAAAGTCATACTATTTATTTTATTAATATAATTATAATCTAAATTAAGGCTTTTCAATGTGTTTGGACCACTGAAATATTCTGATTTTAATATCGTTAAATTATTTTTGGCTAATGATAAATATGTTATATTTGTGTCATTTAAAAAGTTTAATGGAATATCGTTGATTTTATTATCACTTAGATCCAATATTGTTAGTTGATTTAATCCTTTTAATATATTTTTATCAAGTGTTTTTAATTGATTAGATATTATTTCAAGTATTGAAAGTTGATATAATCCAGTGAATGTATTTTCTTGAAGATTTTTTAATTTATTATTGTTGATAATAAGTGTAGTTAATGTATTTAAAGTTGAAAATGTACCTTGTCCAATTGTCATGATATTATTATTTGATAAATCAAGTTTATTTATTGCTGGATAAAGTTTATAAAATGTTTCATAATTAATATTCTTCATGTTACTATTTATTATTGTTAAATTTTCTAATGACACAAGTTCTGGCAATGATTTTTTAAAATTTTGTCGAGTTCCATCAATTGTTAATGTCAATGAACGTAATGATTCCAATCCACCAAAAATAAGTGGTTTTAAAGATACAATTCCAGAATTAATTTCCAATGATTCCAGCATTGATAAACCAATAAATCCATTTGGTTTTAAATCTAACTCATTATTTGTTAATTTTAATTTTAATTTTGTAATATTTAAATTATTAAATGTCCTTGGATTTATTGATGATATATTTTTATCATCTATATCAATTTCTTGATCACCTTTAAGTTCAATATTGGCTTGTTCAATCTTCACAAGAACATTTAAACTTTTACAAACTTTGTAACCAGCTCTATTAAAATTACAAATTAATTCTGGATCTTTTATTGTTAAATCTTTTAATTCAACCAAAATAAATAAACCCGAAAAAATTAATAATTTAATTGCAAAATATTTATCAGCCATTTTTATAAAATTGTTTTATATGATAGTACCAACAAGATTTATGTAATAGTTCTTGTATCTTTTAGAATCTTTTAACAACTAATTTTGATATAACTTTGAGGTCACCTTCAAGTTATATAAATAAAAAAAAAAAATATCTGAGATTTTAAAAAACAAAGTGATTAGTAACCGCCTGACAAATTTTTTTTTTTCTTTTTATAATTAATTTTTTTAATCACATTTTTATTTTTGGGTCATTAATGATAATGATATCGATATTTTTTTAAAAATTATTTCTATTTCTTCATATTTAAAAAGAACAAAATTTAAAAAAAAAAACAGACTATTTACTATATTAATATTCAAACTGATTGATAATTTTATTATTAACTGATTGAAAATTTAAACTTGCGAGACATTTGTATATGAGCTAAAACCCCAAATATCTTTGACAACTTGAAGATATTTATCTAAAATAATTGACATAATTCTAGATTTTTTAAATGCATATTTGGCAATTGTATTAATTTTATTACCAGAAATATCAAACTCTTGTACGAATATACCTTCAAAATAACGTTCATTAATAAAAGTCATATTGTTTTTATTTAAATTCAATTTATCAAGTACAGTATTTGAAAATGCTAAATTTTCAATAGTATTTATTTGATTGTTATTTAAATTAATTACTTTTAAAGATTTTATATCATTAAAAATTCCATGTTTTATTTTTGTCAATTTATTATTTGATAATAATAAAGTAGAAATATTTAAATCATTAAATGATTTATCGCCAATATGCTCGATGTGATTATTAGAAAGATCAAGAGTCTTGAGATTATTTAAACCTCTAAACATTTTTTTTTCTATCATTACCAATAAATTGAATTTTATTTCAAGATGAGAAAGTTTATTTAATCCATCAAACATACCTTCTTGAAGATTTTTTAATTTATTATTGTTGATAATAAGTGTAGTTAATGTATTTAAAGTTGAAAATGTACCTTGTCCAATTGTCATGATATTATTATTTGATAAATCAAGTTTATTTATTGCTGGATAAAGTTTATAAAATGTTTCATAATTAATATTCTTCATGTTACTATTTATTATTGTTAAATTTTCCAATGAAACAAGTTCTGGCAATGATTTTTTAAAATTTTGTCGAGTTCCATCAATTGTTAATGTCAATGAACGTAATGATTCCAATCCAGTAAAAATAAGTGGTTTTAATGATACAATTCCAGTATTAATTTCCAATGATTTTAGCATTGATAAACCAATAAATGCATCTGGTTTTAAATCTAACTCATTATTTGTTAATTTCAATTTTAATTTTGTAATATTTAAATTTTTAAATGCCCTTGGATTTATTGATGATATATTTTTATCATCTATATTAACTTCTTGATCACCATCAAGCTGAATATTGGCTTGTTCAATCTTCACAAGAGTATTTAAATTTTTACAAATTTTGTAACCAGCTCGATGAAAATCACAACTCACTTCTGCATCTTTTATCACTAAATTTTTCAATTCTACAAATATAAATAAACTCATAAAAATTAACAAGTAAATTGCAAAATATTTATTACTCATTTTTATAAATTTATTTGTCAAGTAATTATTTCTTGTTGAACAATAAATTTTTTTTTTAAAATAGTTATTGTATAGTTTTAGTATCTTTGACGATTTTAATAAGACTAATATTTCTTTTACAGTATCAATGAGTTGTAGAGAAAGTTTGAGGTCATCTTTGGCTTATATAAATAGAAAAACATTTGGTTTATTCAAAAACAAAGTGATTAGCATGTCTACTGTTTCTTTTTTTTTTTTTTTTTTTTTTTTTATCATGAATAACAGTTGTGAAATATACTTTGTCTGATCATTAAATCTTCAATAATAATAGCTTATAAATTTTTAATTAATTCACAAAATATTTACTTATAATTTATAATTGATTTTTTATTTTTAAATTATTTATCAAGTACTGTATCGGCAAAAGAACAATTATCAATATGAACATCTGACATGTTATTGATATATTATTATCTATTTATAGAAAGTATTAGACAATGAATTAGGATCTGATTGGAGAAATAAAGTTGTTACATTTGATGAAAAACCATTTGCTGCTGCATCAATAGGTAAAAATAATTAACAAATAAAATAAAAAAAGAAAAATTAAACAAATATATAATTAATAAATTCTATTTTATTTAGGTCAAGTACATTTAGCAACACTTGCTGATGGACAATCAGTTGCAATGAAAATACAGTATCCAGGTGTTGCTGAAGGTATACAAAGTGATATTGATAATTTAATTGGAACATTAAAGGTATAAATATATAATTAATAATAATTTATATAATATTAAATTTAAATTAATATTATTTTTTATTTTTATATTAGTTATGGAATGTATTTCCAAAAGGAATGTTTATTGATAATGTTGTTGAAGTTGCTAAACGTGAACTTGCTTGGGAAGTTGATTATATAAGAGAAGCTGAATGTTCTCGTAAATTTAAAAATTTTTTAAAACCATATCCTGATTATTATGTTCCAAATGTCATTGGTAAATATAAAATATAATATAATATAATTAATATAATAAATTAATAATTATAATAATTAAATTAAAATTATTACAGAATCATTATGTGGAAAAAAAGTATTTACAACTGAATTAATTGATGGTGTACCTGTTGATAAATGTGCAGATATGGATATTGAAACACGTGAACATATATGTAAATTAATAATGAAATTATGTTTAAATGAATTATTTGTATTTCGTTATATGCAAACAGATCCAAATTGGTCAAATTTCTTTTATAATAATGAAACAAAAAAAATGATATTACTTGATTTCGGTGCATGTCGTGAATATGATAAATTATTTATGGATAATTATATTGAAATAATAAATGGTGCAAGTCAAAATGATCGTAATAAAGTACTTGAATTATCACGTAAAATGAAATTTTTAACTGGTTATGAAACAAAAACAATGGAAAATTCTCATGTTGATGCTGTTATGATGTTGGGACAAGTATTTAATGTTGATAATGAAATATTTGATTTTGGTCAACAAAAAATAACACGTGGTATTGCTAAAATGGTACCAACAATTATTAATGAAAGATTATGTCCACCACCAGAAGAAATTTATAGTTTACATAGAAAATTATCTGGTGTATTTTTATTATGTGCTAAACTTAATGTTAAAATTAATTGTCGTGATATGTTTAGAGATGTTTATAATAATTATAAATTTGGTTAAAAAAAAAAACACATTTTTAACAAAAATTACATATTTTTTTTTTTAAATTAACATAATGCTTGTAAAATTTTAATTGACACACTTTATTTTGATTAAAATAATTAAATATAATTTATCATTGTATATTTATTTATTTTTCTTACCATCAAACTAGTTGAATAAAAACTTTTCGTTATGGTTTTATAATAAAAAATTAAATGATTTTTTTTACGATATTATTTTTGACTTTTTAATTAATAATTTTTTTTTTTTTGTACTTTTTTGTTGAGCTGGATGAATAAATATGAGCTAAAAAATATCACAAATCTATTGAAATTATAAAATTTGCAAAAAGAAACAGTTATATCAAATATATTTTTAAAAAAGTTTACCAGTTTTTTAATTTCAATAAATTACAATTTGAATTTTACCGCCAATAATACGCCATGTTGTTTATTTATTTATTTATTTTTTTTTTTGTTTATCATTTTTCACCAACACATACACACACGTAATGTCACAATGACATATATTTTTACAACATAAAAAAAAAAAAAAAAACAAAACGTAATAATAATTGTGTTGATAATCATTGGTCATCTAAAAAAAGAATGGTAATATTTCATTATAAGTTTATTAAAAACTTTTTTTTTTTTTGTATTTATTAAATAAATATTTCATTAAAAAATCAATAAATTCAATAATTTTTTTTTGATAATATTAAAGAATTTTTATACATTTTTTAATATATTTTTTCCATCCAATTAAAATTTTTATTATCAAACTTGCTGTTATTATTTTTTTCATAATTTTAAATTATAACGTGTAATTATGTGATTGCACTGACTGTCATTAAATTTGTTTTTGTAATAAATTTTACAGTTGTCTATTATTTTTCTAAAAGATAAAAAAATTATACATTGTTTTTGTTATTAATAATATAATTTATTTATTTATAAAAAATATATAATATTTAATAAAACAATAAATATATTTATACAAAATTATTATTTTTATATTTTAAATTTTTTAAATTAGTTACAAATTTTATTTAAAATAATTTATTATCAATAATATATTTTTTTATTAAACTATAAATTTAAAAAAATAAATACATGTAGTTTTAATTATTATTATTATTATTAGATCTAAACTTTGTTATCATTACAGAATAATAATAATTATTATTATTATTTCTTTAACAATAGAAAAAAAACACCTGTTTATTATAATATATCAAAAGATTGATGTCAATTTGTAAACGTTTACATGTCATATTTATCAGTATGTTAAAAATAATTTATTAATTTATAATATTGTATTTAAATATTATTAAGGTGAGGTGACAATAGGTTCTGCAATGCGGAACAAAACAATTGGTTTGATATTTTTAGCAGTTTCTTTATGGGCTGTGATAACATATTTTTCATTTATTGATGGACCAATTGGTCAAACACAAAAAAAGGTAACTGAAACATTTATTTTTAAATATAAAATAATTTAAATATATATTTTAATATTTATATTTTTAATTTATATCAGTTACCAAGAGTATGGTCTGATCAAATAGACAAATTAAATCAAGATATCAAAAACCAATTATCTCAAAATGAAAAATTATTAAATAAACTTATTGAAGCAAGTCGTTCAGGTAATAATTTATAATATAATAATAATTATTTATCATTTTAATATATTAAATTTTACAATATTATTTATTATTTAATTTATTATAGAAAAAAAGTTAGATATTAATGATCCATCAAATGATAATCAATTACCAGATGATAAAGAAAATGAAATAAATGATGATAATAATAACAACAATGATGATGATGATGATATTAATAAAATTGAATCATTCAATGATTCAAAAACAGAGGTTAATAATTAAAATTTTTAAATATCAATTTAATTAAATATAAATCATAATAATGTATAAATTTTTTTCTTATTTTAGACAAAAAAACATCTTGAAAAATTACATGGTCTTGCACAAAGAAGAAAATTATCAGATGGTTCACCAATAATAGCAATATTAGTATTTTCATGTAATAGAATAACAGTACAACGTTGTTTAAATCAATTAATAAAATATAGACCAAGTGCTGATCAATTTCCAATAATAGTATCACAAGATTGTGAACATGAAGAAACAGCTAAAATAATAAAATCATATGATAAACAAGTTTATCATATACGTCAACCAGATCAATCAGATATTGATATACCACCACGTGAAAAAAAATTTCGTGGTTATTTTAAAATAGCTAGACATTATGGTTGGGCATTAAATCAAATATTTTTAAATTTTAATTTTGAAACAACAATTATTGTTGAAGATGATCTTGATATATCACCAGATTTTTTTGAATATTTTCTTGGTACATATCCATTACTTGTTAATGATAAATCATTATGGTGTGTATCAGCATGGAATGATAATGGTAAAAGAGGTTTAGTTGATGAAAATTCAGCACATTTATTATATCGTACTGATTTTTTTCCTGGACTTGGTTGGATGCTTACCAAAGATCTTTGGCTTGAATTATCACCAAAATGGCCAAAATCATATTGGGATGATTGGATACGTAAACCTGAACAAAGAAATAATCGAGCTTGTATAAGACCAGAATTATCAAGAACTAGAACATTTGGAAAAATTGGTGTTAGCAATGGAATGTTTTTTGAAAAACATTTAAAATATATAAAACTTAATGAAAAATTTGTGCCTTTTACAAATATGAATTTAACTTATTTGTTAAAGGATAATTATGATATGAATTTTGTAAAAGATGTTTATCAATCAACAGTTGTAAGTTATTCTGAGCTAAAAAATGGACAAATTAAAAATAATACTAAATCTGTTAGAATTCCATATCATACACGTCAAACTTACAAAGGAACAGCTAAAATGCTTGGATTAATGGATGATTTTAGGGTAATTATAATTTATTTAAATTATTATTTATATTAATTTAATAATATTTATTAATATTATATATTTTTTTTTTAATAGAGTGGTGTACCAAGAACTGGTTATCGAGGTGTTGTTACATTTTTTTATAACAATCATAGAGTATATCTTGCTCCAAGTTCAAATTGGAATGGATATGATCCAACATGGAGCTAACATATGATTATTAAATACAATTAACACCAAAATTCATCAGGAGTATTATTTTTAATTAATTTTTTATGACCAAATTAATTTTTTAAAAAATACTTAAGACTGGACAATAGTAATTGACATTTTTTTTATATCAATTAAATTTTATAATTATTATTTTCTTTATAAAACAGTACATAGTGGTAAATATTTATTAATATTAGAGTCACAAAATTAAAACTATCTTCAAGTTTTAAAAAAACAATAAATAAATATTAAAAATATTTACCACTAAAAGTAAATTTAAATAAAATTTTTGAAATATTTGGATGAATATATATATAAAAAAAATAATATTGTTTTTAGATATTGTGGGTTTTTAAAAAGTAGATAATTTATTAGTATATTAGTTTTGAATTAACAAGCTAATGATTCTTCAGTTGTATAAAATAATACGTCAAGTTTTAATTTAATCAATTAATTATTATCTTAAACAACAATATTTAATAAATCTAGAATACAAATTATTGTTGTTTATGATAAATAAAACTTGATTGATTAATTTTTTATAAGTAAAAAGAAATCTTGCAGTCTTGCTATCATGTTGGTTTACATTTGTTCAATATTAAATTGACAATATTATTTATTAGCTCTTGATATTTATAAAGAGCAATAAATAATAAAACAATTTACATTCATTTTACAGTAGATATTTAAAAAATTTCTTCATGTTAAAAAAGAATAATTCCAAGAGCTCTGTAATGACGTGATTATGCAAAAATAGTTAATTTAAAATTATACTAACAGTTTTGAAAAATATACAACTATTAATATTTAATCAAATGAAAATATTTAAAAAAAAAAGGATGTAAGTTGAATTGTCTTCTATTTTTACGAGTCAATGTGTTTCATATTATTTTTTATCTGATAAATGACAAAAATGTAAATAAATGAAAAAATAATGTGAATATAAAAAAAAAAAAATAGAAGAAAAAATCTAAACATAAAACAAATTTTCATTTAAAAAAAAATTTGTCTTCCTTTGTTAATCAATATATAATTTTTTTTTTTTCTAATATTAATAATTATTATTCCAAATAACAAAAAAATTTACAATGTAAATATTAATATGTAGAAAAATAATAATAATAATGAAAAAAAACTCGAATTTTATTTTTATTGTTAATAACTTGTAAAAATCTTACCTTTTTTTTTTATTTATTTTTAAATATATATAAAATAATAATTTAAATAAAAATAATTATTAATTTGACATTTAAACAAATGATTTTATTTATGTCTGTACAACTTTTACTTGTTATTTATTTTTATACATTCATACATATTTGTAAACAAGCAATGAAATTATCTGTATAAAAAAAAAAAAAAAAGAAATTACTTATTTATTTATTTATAAATAATTCAAGATGAAAACATCAATAACAAATGATTGTAGATAAATTTTAAGATATAATTATTGTTGATAATTTACAGATAATTTCAGCATACCTCGACTAACAATATAATATTTTTATTCTTATTAAAATATAAGAATAATATATTGAATGTTGTTTAACTTTGCCATATCCATCTACCACCAAATCTTGCTTTTGGAAGTGGTGCATCATCTGGCAATTTATCAATTGTTGGATATTCTTTTATATTTGATTCTGGTTTTGGTCTTTTAGTATCATGTACTTTTACCTCACAAAAATAACCATATGGAGGACGTTCAATATTCATTTTATCCAATACACATTTATCAAGAACAGCTTGAGTTTTTCGACATCTTAAAAATGATAAATTTAATTCAAAAAATTTATATATATTTTTTTTAAACAATTATATTTATTTTTATAATAATAATATTATAATTACGGTGTAAAATCTCCTTCACCACTTGATTTATCAATACAATTATAGTACTGATCAAATTCTGGACGACAATTTTTTTTCAATTTTTGAAAAAATGATAATGCACAAGCTGTTACTGCTTTACCTTCATTTAAGCATTTAACTGCACAATTTTCTTCTTGACGACATAGCATAAATTCCTTTAATAAAAAAAATATCATATCAATAACAAAAACAATAATAAATAACAGTAAAAAAATTTTATAATTATTTAAATAATTTAAAAAATAATTATTAGGTTAGAAAATTTTATAATATTTACAATTATTATTATTAAATTATTAATAATTTATTAAACTTAAATATTATTTATTTAAATTATAACAATTGTGACAGCATTGACTTTTGAAGTTTGACAGGTTATGTATTAAAAAATTAATTATTATGTAACATTAAATTAAAAAAAAAAAAAGAAAAATAATAAGAAGAATCTATTTTTATTTTGGAAATGTAAATTTGTTTATTAAATTTTTTTTATTTAAAAAATATTAACAATAATATAATTGTTAGATTTATTTGTTTATTATTTTGATTTACTACTTACATTATTTTCCCATTCACAGGCTTTTCCAAGATAAAATGAAGCTGCCTGAAGAACTGGCCATGATAAATTAATTTCTTGTACAGTTAATTCTTCATCTGGTGGAATATATGTTTTATCAGTAACTACCATTTTTTATATATTAAATTAACAATATTGTTAATTTATAAATATATTTAATATTTGTTTTAATTTTATAAGAACAAGATCGGGTTTCAACAAACCACGATTCTTGATTTTTTTTATATATTTTTTTTTTATTTCTCTCCCTCTTGAGAGAGAGATTGATCAATGTTGCCAACTTTGAATTTAACAATCAGCTGACATTTTGATTTATAAAAAAAATAAATAAACATTGTTTATTATTGTAAAAAAATTAATAAATAATTATTATGAATTTATTACGAAGAGTTTAACAATTAGAAAAAAAGTCAAAACAAAAAAAAACAAGACAATAAATAAGAAATTATTAACAAATAAAAAACAAATTTTTATAACCAAAAAAAGAAAATGGATAATTTAGAAAATTCAGATAATTTATTTGACAATAATGATAATAATATAAATGATAATAAACTAGAAAAAATTAAAAAACAATATAATAAAAAAAATAGTAAAAAAATTTTTAAACCAAATAAAATTTGTATATTTTTTATAAATGGGAGTTGTAAAATGGGTGATAATTGTACATCATCACATGAAATATTACCACCAAGAAAATTAGAAATATGTAAATTTTATATCACAGGTGATTGTGATAAAGGTCGAAGATGTAATTACATGCACAATGATTATCCATGTAAATTTTTTTACATGAAAAAATGTAAACAAGAAAATAATTGTAAATTTTCTCATGAACAACTTGATCCAAGGGTAAATATATTTAAATTAATTATATTAATTGATTGATAATTAAATATATAATTTATTTAATTAATTTTTTAGGTATTAGATCATTTTTTTAATTCAACATCATCAAAAACGAAACAAATGATTACAGAAGAAGTGGAAAAAAATGAAAATATGGAAATTGAAAAAGAAAAAGAAGATGTATTTACTAAATCAGTTAATTATTTAGATGTTAGTGATGAAAATATTAATACTAAAAATGAAGACAAAAAAGAATTTTCAAGATCAATTAATTATTTAGATATTGATAATAATTAAATTGCATTTTTTTTTATAACGAAGGCGGTTACGCGATAATTTGTATTATTATTATTGAAAAATCGACGTCAATAACGTGTAACTATAGCATATAAAAGTTTTTTAGTAAACTAAAATTGAACAGAAAAAAAATATAATTTTTAAAAATAAATAAAAAATTATTTTTCAAAAACTGTTTAAAATATAACAGGATAGTGAAACAGGTGAAAGAGCATATCAAGCGTTGAATGATTTTTGATTATAACTATTAAATTTCAATACTATAACTTTAAATTACTATACCTCTTTTTCTGTTCTGTTATCCTGTTATAACAAAATATTTTCTATAGTTAACTTAAAAAAAATTAAAGACAAAAAAAAAAAATAAGCACTGAAAATCTCATTTCGAGTTCTAAAACCTTGATATAACTTAGCAATTTTTTGAAAAAAATTTCAATATAATAAAGTTCTTTCGTTTCAAAAGAATTCGAATACCTCTTCGGTCGTTATATTCGCCTACTACGAATAAACACTTGTTATTAAAAAGAAAAATTCAAACACCTCTTCGGTCCTTATATTCGCCTAATACAAATGGAAAATGTTAATGAAAAAAAAAAAAATTCAAATACCTCTTTGAATATTATATTTGCCTAAAAGAAATTCAAATTTTTTTCGATTAATTTTAAAATATTTTAATATCGATAACTCGGAAATATGGAAAGTAGATAAAAACGGCGAACGGCATCGAATACCTCTTTTCAAGTCATGTTCGCCTAGTATTTTACTTATTTTTTTCAATAAATTTTAAAATAAGTTAATATCGATAAATCAAAAAATATCGATGGTAGGTAAAAACGGGGAACGGCATTGAATACCTCTTTTCAAGTCATGTTCGCCTAGTATTTTACTTATTTTTTTCAATAAATTTTAAAATAAGTTAATATCGATAACTCAAAAAATATCGATGGTAGGTAAAAACGGGGAACGGCATTGAATACCTCTTTTCAAGTCATGTTCGCCTAGTATTTTACTTATTTTTTTCAATAAATTTTAAAATAAGTTAATATCGATAACTCAAAAAATATCGATGGTAGGTAAAAACGGGGAACGGCTTTGAATACCTCTTTTCAAGTCATGTTCGCCTAGTATTTTCAACATTTTTTTCAATAAATTTTAAAATAAGTTAATATCGATAACTCAAAAAATATCGATGGTAGATAAAAACGGGGAATAGCATTGAATACCTCTTTTCAAGTCATGTTCGCCTAGTATTTTCAACATTTTTTTCAATAAATTTTAAAATAAGTTAATATTGATAACTCAAAAAATATCGATGGTAGGTAAAAACGGGGAACGGCATTGAATACCTCTTTTCAAGTCATGTTCGCCTAGTATTTTACATTTTTTTCAATAAATTTTAAAATAAGTTAATATCGATAACTCAAAAAATATCGATGGTAGGTAAAAACGGGGAACGGCATTGAATACCTCTTTTCAAGTCATGTTCGCCTAGTATTTTCAACATTTTTTTCAATAAATTTTAAAATAAGTTAATATCGATAACTCAAAAAATATCGATGGTAGGTAAAAACGGGGAACGGCATTGAATACCTCTTTTCAAGTCATGTTCGCCTAGTATTTTACTTATTTTTTTCAATAAATTTTAAAATAAGTTAATATCGATAAATCAAAAAATATCGATGGTAGGTAAAAACGGGGAACGGCATTGAATACCTCTTTTCAAGTCATGTTCGCCTAGTATTTTGCCCATTTTTTTCAATAAATTTTAAAATGAGTTAATATTGATAACTCAAAAAATATCGATGGTAGGTAAAAACGGGGAACGGCCTTGAATACCTCTTTTCAAGTCATGTTCGCCTAGTATTTTCAACATTTTTTTCAATAAATTTTAAAATGAGTTAATATTGATAACTCAAAAAATATCGATGGTAGGTAAAAACGGGGAACGGCCTTGAATACCTCTTTTCAAGTCATGTTCGCCTAGTATTTTGCCCATTTTTTTCAATAAATTTTAAAATGAGTTAATATTGATAACTCAAAAAATATCGATGGTAGGTAAAAACGGGGAATGGCATTGAATACCTCTTTTCAAGTCATGTTCGCCTAGTATTTTACTTATTTTTTTCAATAAATTTTAAAATAAGTTAATATCGATAACTCAAAAAATATCGATGGTAGGTAAAAACGGGGAACGGCTTTGAATACCTCTTTTCAAGTCATGTTCGCCTAGTATTTTCAACATTTTTTTCAATAAATTTTAAAATAAGTTAATATCGATAACTCAAAAAATTTCGATGGTAGATAAAAACGGGGAATAGCATTGAATACCTCTTTTCAAGTCATGTTCGCCTAGTATTTTCAACATTTTTTTCAATAAATTTTAAAATAAGTTAATATTGATAACTCAAAAAATATCGATGGTAGGTAAAAACGGGGAACGGCATTGAATACCTCTTTTCAAGTCATGTTCGCCTAGTATTTTCAACATTTTTTTCAATAAATTTTAAAATAAGTTAATATCGATAACTCAAAAAATATCGATGGTAGGTAAAAACGGGGAACGGCATTGAATACCTCTTTTCAAGTCATGTTCGCCTAGTATTTTCAACATTTTTTTCAATAAATTTTAAAATAAGTTAATATTGATAACTCAAAAAATATCGATGGTAGGTAAAAACGGGGAACGGCATTGAATACCTCTTTTCAAGTCATGTTCGCCTAGTATTTTGCCCATTTTTTTCAATAAATTTTAAAATAAGTTAATATTGATAACTCAAAAAATATCGATGGTAGGTAAAAACGGGGAACGGCATTGAATACCTCTTTTCAAGTCATGTTCGCCTAGTATTTTGCCCATTTTTTTCAATAAATTTTAAAATGAGTTAATATTGATAACTCAAAAAATATCGATGGTAGGTAAAAACGGGGAACGGCATTGAATACCTCTTTTCAAGTCATGTTCGCCTAGTATTTTCAACATTTTTTTCAATAAATTTTAAAATAAGTTAATATCGATAACTCAAAAAATATCGATGGTAGGTAAAAACGGGGAACGGCATTGAATACCTCTTTTCAAGTCATGTTCGCCTAGTATTTTCAACATTTTTTTCAATAAATTTTAAAATAAGTTAATATTGATAACTCAAAAAATATCGATGGTAGGTAAAAACGGGGAACGGCATTGAATACCTCTTTTCAAGTCATGTTCGCCTAGTATTTTGCCCATTTTTTTCAATAAATTTTAAAATGAGTTAATATTGATAACTCAAAAAATATCGATGGTAGGTAAAAACGGGGAATGGCATTGAATACCTCTTTTCAAGTCATGTTCGCCTAGTATTTTACTTATTTTTTTCAATAAATTTTAAAATAAGTTAATATCGATAAATCAAAAAATATCGATGGTAGGTAAAAACGGGGAACGGCATTGAATACCTCTTTTCAAGTCATGTTCGCCTAGTATTTTGCCCATTTTTTTCAATAAATTTTAAAATGAGTTAATATTGATAACTCAAAAAATATCGATGGTAGGTAAAAACGGGGAACGGCCTTGAATACCTCTTTTCAAGTCATGTTCGCCTAGTATTTTCAACATTTTTTTCAATAAATTTTAAAATGAGTTAATATTGATAACTCAAAAAATATCGATGGTAGGTAAAAACGGGGAACGGCATTGAATACCTCTTTTCAAGTCATGTTCGCCTAGTATTTTGCCCATTTTTTTCAATAAATTTTAAAATAGTTAATATTGATAACTCAAAAAATATCGATGGTAGGTAAAAACGGGGAACGGCATTGAATACCTCTTTTCAAGTCATGTTCGCCTAGTATTTTCAACATTTTTTTCAATAAATTTTAAAATAAGTTAATATCGATAACTCAAAAAATATCGATGGTAGGTAAAAACGGGGAACGGCATTGAATACCTCTTTTCAAGTCATGTTCGCCTAGTATTTTACTTATTTTTTTCAATAAATTTTAAAATAAGTTAATATCGATAAATCAAAAAATATCGATGGTAGGTAAAAACGGGGAACGGCATTGAATACCTCTTTTCAAGTCATGTTCGCCTAGTATTTTGCCCATTTTTTTCAATAAATTTTAAAATGAGTTAATATTGATAACTCAAAAAATATCGATGGTAGGTAAAAACGGGGAACGGCCTTGAATACCTCTTTTCAAGTCATGTTCGCCTAGTATTTTCAACATTTTTTTCAATAAATTTTAAAATGAGTTAATATTGATAACTCAAAAAATATCGATGGTAGGTAAAAACGGGGAACGGCCTTGAATACCTCTTTTCAAGTCATGTTCGCCTAGTATTTTGCCCATTTTTTTCAATAAATTTTAAAATGAGTTAATATTGATAACTCAAAAAATATCGATGGTAGGTAAAAACGGGGAACGGCATTGAATACCTCTTTTCAAGTCATGTTCGCCTAGTATTTTGCCCATTTTTTTCAATAAATTTTAAAATGAGTTAATATTGATAACTCAAAAAATATCGATGGTAGGTAAAAACGGGGAATGGCATTGAATACCTCTTTTCAAGTCATGTTCGCCTAGTATTTTACTTATTTTTTTCAATAAATTTTAAAATAAGTTAATATCGATAACTCAAAAAATTTCGATGGTAGATAAAAACGGGGAATAGCATTGAATACCTCTTTTCAAGTCATGTTCGCCTAGTATTTTCAACATTTTTTTCAATAAATTTTAAAATAAGTTAATATTGATAACTCAAAAAATATCGATGGTAGGTAAAAACGGGGAACGGCCTTGAATACCTCTTTTCAAGTCATGTTCGCCTAGTATTTTCAACATTTTTTTCAATAAATTTTAAAATGAGTTAATATTGATAACTCAAAAAATATCGATGGTAGGTAAAAACGGGGAACGGCCTTGAATACCTCTTTTCAAGTCATGTTCGCCTAGTATTTTCAACATTTTTTTCAATAAATTTTAAAATAAGTTAATATCGATAACTCAAAAAATATCGATGGTAGGTAAAAACGGGGAACGGCATTGAATACCTCTTTTCAAGTCATGTTCGCCTAGTATTTTGCCCATTTTTTTCAATAAATTTTAAAATGAGTTAATATTGATAACTCAAAAAATATCGATGGTAGGTAAAAACGGGGAACGGCATTGAATACCTCTTTTCAAGTCATGTTCGCCTAGTATTTTCAACATTTTTTTCAATAAATTTTAAAATAAGTTAATATCGATAACTCAAAAAATATCGATGGTAGGTAAAAACGGGGAACGGCATTGAATACCTCTTTTCAAGTCATGTTCGCCTAGTATTTTCAACATTTTTTTCAATAAATTTTAAAATAAGTTAATATCGATAACTCAAAAAATATCGATGGTAGGTAAAAACGGGGAACGGCATTGAATACCTCTTTTCAAGTCATGTTCGCCTAGTATTTTCAACATTTTTTTCAATAAATTTTAAAATAAGTTAATATCGATAACTCAAAAAATATCGATGGTAGGTAAAAACGGGGAACGGCATTGAATACCTCTTTTCAAGTCATGTTCGCCTAGTATTTTCAACATTTTTTTCAATAAATTTTAAAATAAGTTAATATCGATAACTCAAAAAATATCGATGGTAGGTAAAAACGGGGAACGGCATTGAATACCTCTTTTCAAGTCATGTTCGCCTAGTATTTTCAACATTTTTTTCAATAAATTTTAAAATAAGTTAATATCGATAACTCAAAAAATATCGATGGTAGGTAAAAACGGGGAACGGCATTGAATACCTCTTTTCAAGTCATGTTCGCCTAGTATTTTACTTATTTTTTTCAATAAATTTTAAAATAAGTTAATATCGATAAATCAAAAAATATCGATGGTAGGTAAAAACGGGGAACGGCATTGAATACCTCTTTTCAAGTCATGTTCGCCTAGTATTTTACTTATTTTTTTCAATAAATTTTAAAATAAGTTAATATCGATAACTCAAAAAATATCGATGGTAGGTAAAAACGGGGAACGGCATTGAATACCTCTTTTCAAGTCATGTTCGCCTAGTATTTTACTTATTTTTTTCAATAAATTTTAAAATAAGTTAATATCGATAAATCAAAAAATATCGATGGTAGGTAAAAACGGGGAACGGCATTGAATACCTCTTTTCAAGTCATGTTCGCCTAGTATTTTACTTATTTTTTTCAATAAATTTTAAAATAAGTTAATATCGATAACTCAAAAAATATCGATGGTAGGTAAAAACGGGGAACGGCATTGAATACCTCTTTTCAAGTCATGTTCGCCTAGTATTTTACTTATTTTTTTCAATAAATTTTAAAATAAGTTAATATCGATAAATCAAAAAATATCGATGGTAGGTAAAAACGGGGAACGGCATTGAATACCTCTTTTCAAGTCATGTTCGCCTAGTATTTTACTTATTTTTTTCAATAAATTTTAAAATAAGTTAATATCGATAACTCAAAAAATATCGATGGTAGGTAAAAACGGGGAACGGCATTGAATACCTCTTTTCAAGTCATGTTCGCCTAGTATTTTACTTATTTTTTTCAATAAATTTTAAAATAAGTTAATATCGATAAATCAAAAAATATCGATGGTAGGTAAAAACGGGGAACGGCATTGAATACCTCTTTTCAAGTCATGTTCGCCTAGTATTTTACTTATTTTTTTCAATAAATTTTAAAATAAGTTAATATCGATAACTCAAAAAATATCGATGGTAGGTAAAAACGGGGAACGGCATTGAATACCTCTTTTCAAGTCATGTTCGCCTAGTATTTTCAACATTTTTTTCAATAAATTTTAAAATAAGTTAATATCGATAACTCAAAAAATATCGATGGTAGGTAAAAACGGGGAACGGCATTGAATACCTCTTTTCAAGTCATGTTCGCCTAGTATTTTCAACATTTTTTTCAATAAATTTTAAAATAAGTTAATATCGATAACTCAAAAAATATCGATGGTAGGTAAAAACGGGGAACGGCATTGAATACCTCTTTTCAAGTCATGTTCGCCTAGTATTTTACTTATTTTTTTCAATAAATTTTAAAATAAGTTAATATCGATAAATCAAAAAATATCGATGGTAGGTAAAAACGGGGAACGGCATTGAATACCTCTTTTCAAGTCATGTTCGCCTAGTATTTTACTTATTTTTTTCAATAAATTTTAAAATAAGTTAATATCGATAAATCAAAAAATATCGATGGTAGGTAAAAACGGGGAACGGCATTGAATACCTCTTTTCAAGTCATGTTCGCCTAGTATTTTACTTATTTTTTTCAATAAATTTTAAAATAAGTTAATATCGATAACTCAAAAAATATCGATGGTAGGTAAAAACGGGGAACGGCTTTGAATACCTCTTTTCAAGTCATGTTCGCCTAGTATTTTCAACATTTTTTTCAATAAATTTTAAAATAAGTTAATATCGATAACTCAAAAAATATCGATGGTAGGTAAAAACGGGGAACGGCATTGAATACCTCTTTTCAAGTCATGTTCGCCTAGTATTTTCAACATTTTTTTCAATAAATTTTAAAATAAGTTAATATCGATAAATCAAAAAATATCGATGGTAGGTAAAAACGGGGAACGGCATCGAATACCTCTTTTCAAGTCATGTTCGCCTAGTATTTTCATTTTTTTTCAATAAATTTTAAAATAAGTTAATATCGATAACTCAAAAAATATCGATGGTAGGTAAAAACGGGGAACGGCATTGAATACCTCTTTTCAAGTCATGTAACCTTGATATAATTTGAAATTTTAAAAAAAAAATTTTCGATGAATTTTTTAAGTTAAAAAAAAATTTGAATACTTCTTCAGTCATTATATTCGCCTAATAGAAATTCCAATTTGAAAAAAAAATTTTGAATACCTTTTTGGTTCTCATAGTTGCCTAATAAAAATTAAAAATTTAAAAAACAAAAAAAAGTTTAAATACCTCTTCTGCTATTATATTAGCCTGATAAAAATTTAAAAATTTTTTAGACAAAAAAAAAATTCGAATACCTCTTTAGTCATTATATTCGCCGTATACAAATTTAAATTTTTTTTTCGAAAAAATTTAAATTCTATCAGGATTATAGAATAAGCGAGAAGGTCTTTTCAATTTTTCAAAAATTTTTGATTTTGATCAGGAAGATAGAATAAGCAAAGAGGTATTCTACTTTTTTCTGAAAAATTTTAAGATGTGTTATTATTGATATTTTGAAAAACGCGATAACTGATTCCAATACCTCTTTTCCTGTTCTATTATCCTGTTATTACTTGAAATTTTTTTTCTTTTACCAGAAATGAAAAATTATTTCCGATAACATTCTGAATTATAACAGGATAATAGAACAGAAAAAGAGTTATCCTAAAATGGTCATCTTTTATTAAACAAATGCCGAAGAACTTTGATCAATTAGATTATGGAAAAAATACTGAACTGTTTTTGTTACACAAGTAGTAAACTGGATAATGTTTCTTCATTTATGATTGCTATTCCTTTTTTCATTTATTTATTATCATGTTAATTCGTCGACTAACTTTTTTTCTGTATCCTTTTTTTTCTTGATAATAATGAACTACTTTTTACTTTCATTTCATTTTATTTAGTCTTTATTTAAATAATATAATTATAAAATTAACATTATTCTGTTCATTATTTATATTAATTAATGTAATATATTAATAAATTCAATTTTCAGTGATAACCAAACAATTAAATCAAACAAATAATCTTTATCTGTCCGGAAAAATCAAACTAGCAACTAGTAGCGTGTTAGTTTGAGAGAACAATATTAATTTTAAACATATGCTGAAAAGTTTAAACCAATTAGATTACCAATAAAATGCCATTCAATTACAATTATTATTAAAAAAAATATTACTTAAATAATGTTACAATCGAAATATCATTGTTAGTTCTTTACAATAAATTATATTTATTATTTTCATGGATTATTAACGTCACAAATACAGAACATACAAATGACAAAAATAATAAACAATTTTTTAATTTAAAATTACATAAAACATTCAAACATTCCAACAATAGAATTGAAAATAGAAAATTGTTTTGTCATTTATATTATTTGAATTTTCGCGGTATTTTTATGTCGCTACTTGTTAATTCTTTAGAAATCAAACAGACATCTTTGACGTATATATTTTTTCCCCTTCCCCTCATTCTTAAAAGACAAGAAAAAAAAAAAATTGTAAAGTGTAAATTTTTTTTTTTTGTCTATATATATTATAAATAGAAGTAAATATATATTTAAATTAATTAAATACAATGGCTGATGAAGAAAATAATGGTGATTCTGATGAATTGCAACAAGATATTATTCAAAAAAGAATTGCAAAATATGACAGTGGAGCTGCTGATTTAGAAAGAGTGACAGATTATGCTGAAGAAAAAGAAATAACCTCGTCTGATGGATTTTCTTGTGTAAGTTATTATATATTATTATTAAACCACGTGTATTTTAATTTTTTATTTATTATTAATAATAATATAAATAATTTTATACAAATTTTCAAACATTATTATTTATATATTTAATTTGTTGATAATATAAATTCTTTTATTTTATTATTTTGTAAATAAATATGTTTTTTTTTTTTTAAAAACATAACCTCAATATAATATTGTTTATTTTAATTATTTATATATGAAAATATAAATTTATTTAATTTTAATTAATAGGCATTGAGTTTAATTGGTGACAGAAGAAATAAAGAAGCTGCTGAAAAAATTGCAAAAGAAAAAGAATTACAAAAAGTATCAATTAAAAAAGAAGATGTTGATCTTATTGTAAGTTAATTTATTTATATTTATAATTTATATTAAACTTGAATATAAAATAATTTTATTAATTCATTTTTAAATAGATGAAAGAAATGGAAATCAATAGAAATAAAGCTGAAAGAACACTCAGGGAACACAATGGAAATGTTGTTGAGGCACTTGTTACTTTAACAAATTAAATTCAATCAATGATTAATTAAAATTTATCAAAATTCATAAATCAATTTTTTAAATACAGTTAATTTATTTGTCTATCCAGCAATATTTATTATAATAAACATTAAACTGATAATAAAAAATTAAATAGATGAACATTTGTTAATATTTTAAATATATCATTAATCCAAATAATAAATACAATGTTTTCATTATTTATATTTTAATAGAAATATTAGTTTGTAAGTAAAACAAAGAACTAAAATTAAATTGTTTGACAAGTTTTAAATTAAAAGATGAGTTTTGATAGTTGAAATAATTTTAAAACAAGTCAAGATGCTGAAGGTAATTTTGAATTTAAAATTATTTTTGATAGTTGCACTAATACTTTTCTGGTGATAATGATTCCTTTATTTATTCTTGGTATTACTCTGATTTATCTCAGGAATTTGCAAAAATGACAAGTAATTTTTTGGTGAATGTAATTTGGTAAAACAGCTAGAAAAAACAGACTAACTTTTGGAGAAAGTTTTAAATAATATTTTTTTCTAGTTAAATAATTTTCTTGAGCACGTATTTTTCAAAATTTTATTTGTCTTGAATTGGATAATTTTTCTATTTTTTAATTGCTTAATTAATTAATAATCTTCTTATTATTTCTTATTAATTAAATTAGCAATAATTTAATTATTTTTCAGCTAAAAATTTGAAATAAATAAACTGTAACATTTCTTTTCAAATAATATAAACACTGAAAATTTAAAACAAATTAATAAATTAATTATAAATTAAAAAAAAAGTAAGGATATGGAATAAAAAATAGCATACAATAATTTATCAAATTTTTTATAATGAAAAATGTAATTTATTTGATGTGGTGCAATGACTTAAAATAAATGGAAAAAATGAACTTTTGTTTTTTTTTTTTTCTTTTTCTATGAGCTGGGATCGATGTACAGCATATTTGTAAAATAAAAATTATAAATTAATGTCATACAATGTTTCATTGTAAATATTTATAAACAAAAAATTAAAAAAAAAAAAAAAATATATTTTGAAATTTAAATGCAACATACAATGGAAGTTGTACCAATCGAAACATTTTGTCAACAATTAAATGACAATAAATATTTTACAAAATATGCTGATATGATGAGGTAACACTTGTACTTAAATTTAATCAAAAAAAAAAAAATAAAACAAACAAAATTTATTATCCATTCATATATACTCTTGCCGCAGATTGAATTTTTTTTTCTTCTAAATAAATGTATACAAATTGTCATAAACCCATCTCAAAAAAAAAAAAAAAAAAATTAAAAAAACATTCAATATTACAAATATTTTTAAAAATTTATCTTTTTTTTTTTTGTTTTATACAATCATCAATTGTTTGACAGTCCCAAAGTATTAAATTTAATATAAGTATACTTTTTTTTTTTTCCATAAATTAAACATAAAATTTTATTTATTATTTTTTTTTTTTCTAAAATAACACAGATGATAATAATCTTGAATAAAAAAATTCAAGAGCGAGTTTGGGACATTCGCAGTCTACATGAACTTAATATTAAAAATAATAATAATAATTAATTAATAATAATTAATAATAACTAATGAAAATAATTTTAAATCTATTATCATTCCGTAAATTATTACTGTCTTATTATTTATTTATCTTTTTATTTTTTTTTTTTTTTTGTTAAATTTTCTTATCAATTTGTTTTTTATTTTTTTGTTCTTTTTCATTATAAAATACACAGTATAGATATGTACAACAGGCTTGGCATTGTGTGCTCAAAAAGACAAAAAAAAAAAAAAAATGATTATATATTTATTAATTTATAAATAAACCACATAATTTTTTATTGATGAATTTTTTTTTTTTGTTTCAAATAATATTGGCAAGGTCTTTGGGACCAGCCAAACAATGTGGTAATGGCTTAACTAATTGTCACTGGCTACTTGGGAGAGGTAATAAAGAAGACAAATAAAATAATAATTATAAAAAAAAAATAATAATAATAATAGTCGAGACATCCTGGATCCTTTGAAAGTCTCGGTGGGTCAGCAGAAGTTATTGTTGAAAAAAAAATTACAATTGGACTTATCACAGAACATGTATGGCATTAATCTTTATCATTCTTGTTATTTTTTTTTTTTGTTTTTTTTTTTTTTTATAATACATTTTGTTTATTTTTTTACTCTTTTTTTATATTTCATTTTTTGTTTATTAAATTAATGATAATAACTAGTTTCAAAAGGATCGGGAAGCCAGTACATTTATGACAAATTATTTTTTTTTGTTTTGTTTTTTGTTAATTGGTTGCCCATAATTTAAATCCCACAATTTTTTATTTAAATTACTTTTTTTATTTGTATTTGTTTTTTTTTTTTTTTATAATTTATTCCTCATATTTTTCATCAGTATTTTTTATTTATTTGTTATTTTAAATATACTTATGTATATTTATTTTTGTATCAAGTCAAACAATTAATTAAACAAAAAAAAAAGAAAAAATAAAAAAAATGATTATTCATATATATCAGACTATAATTGACTAACGTTTATTTAAAAAATTTTATTTAATAATTTTAAATGTTCTTTTTCAAAAAGATTGTTAATGAAATATTATTTTGTTTTTTTTTTTAATTAAATTTTATATTATTTTATACTCCATTTTTTTAATTATTACACAATTAATGATTAATAATAAATTATGGACAACCTTAATATTTAATTATTATTTTTGATAATAATTTTTTAAATTATTCAAAATATTTTTTTAATTAAATAATTATCCAATATTATCACTTCAAACCGACTATGCAATAGTTGGGAATATTATATAAAAAAAAAAAAATTATAACAAACTGTGCCATTATAATGAATTTATATTAATTTTGATGTAAAAATAATTTACAATTTTTTTTTCATAACAAAAAGTTTATAATTTAACAAACAAAATTAATTTTTGTTTATTATTGAAAAAATAATATTTTTTTAAAAGGGCACAATTTGTATAACACTAATAATTAATAATAATAATTCACATCATAGAAGAAAGAGATCATAAAAAACACTAACTATAATTATTTTTCTTTTCCTTATCATGGAAGATTATTAATTTTTTTTTTTCTTTTTTGACATTCTTATTAATTTTTAAATATTTTAGTTTTTACTATTTTATTATTTTACACATATTTTTAAAAAATAATGATAATAATAAAAACAATAATTATTATTAATAATAAACAAATTATATTAAATTTATCACGATGGTGTAAAATTTATAAACTTTTTTTTTTTTTTTTTTCAATAATCATTTTAATCATGCGGCGTTGAAGAAGTATTAGTTTGATCCAAATTTAAATAAACAAAAAAATAAATAAATAAAAAGGAACAAAGTGTTACATCATCAGGGCAAACGCCTTATCACAACTTCTGCGTGTCGGTAGATGTGGTAACATGATGATAAGCTTTGTACATTTTGGTCCTTCATCTCCAAAAAAAAAAAAAAAAAATAAGTTCCACTTGTCCAGGATTATACTCCACATTATTTATTGTTTATTTTATTTTTTTTTATAATTATTTTTTTGTTTAAATGAATTTAATAATTTTACAGTCCAATGACATGATTAATTATTATTTAAATTTGTTTGTTTTTTATGATTTTAAAATATAAAAATCATTTTATTTAGGTGGGTAAACGTTTTTTGTTTTTTTGTTTTTAAATTATTATAAATTTATAATAATCACACTTTTTTACTAAGGGCTCATCATTTTCTACAGTCTCGTTAGCAATTTATTTGCACTGAGTTTATTATGTGTATATTTTAATTAATTATTAACTAATTTTTTATATTATTTCATTTTTTTTTTTTTTGACACACTACCGACACTCACTGAACACAAGAGTTTAATTTTATTTTTCAGTTTTTAAAATATTGATTATTACATCAACATAATCCATCTTAAAAAAAAAAAAAAAAATTAAAAAATTATCATTTTTTTTTGTTTTGTTTCTTATTTTGGATTAATATTTATATTTTGTTTTTTAAATATTATTAAATCCTTTTCTTGTAATTATAATCATTTTTCTCTCTTTTTTAATTGAAAAAAAAAATTTCACCACAAATACGACGCACTAAAACATTTATTTAAATCACTACTTAATTATTAATTTAATTTTTTTTGTTTATATTTTATGATATTTATTATTAACAATAACTTGTTGTTATTGTTGTTGTTTTTTTTTATCATTTTTGTAACTTTTTTTTTCACTGTACACGAGAGAGATTAAGAGTGATAGAGAGATATAATTATTTTGTTGTTTTTTTTTTTTATATATTGAGTTCATGATGGATGTAGGTGGGGTGGTGATGACACAGTAGTTGTTGTGCCTGGAATAAGCAATGATTGCTTTCAGCTTTGTTTTACTCGTTTTCGTGGTGGTCCAATTGGTGGTATTTGTTGTGTTGCTAGGGCTCGAAATGCTTCCGCCATTAGGTGAGGATGTGAATGTATCATTGATTTAAAACCTGGGGTTTCCATTGCTTCCGCCGCATGCCTAAAATAAAAATTTAAATAATATATTGTATTTTTTGTTTTGTTTTTTTTTTTTTTTTTTTTTGTTAATAAATAAAAACTTACGTATTAATAAATTCTATAGCTTGTCCTTTTAATTGATCAGCACTATGAAGATCAGCAAGTATTAATGTTTCAGCAGCATTATCAACATTTAAACCAGTACATAATGATTCTTCACACATAACTTTGAGCCTTTCAAGTGCATATTTATCAGCAGCAGCTAATAAATCATCAGCCATTTTATCAAGATTTGCTGCTTTACCAGTATAAATAAATCTTAACATTTCTCTCAATACTTCATGGTCAACATCAGTTATATCAACACGATTTTGTTTACGTTCTTCCATTTCATGTTCAAACATTGCTGAAAAAACTGGACTACGTGCTAAAAATAAAAAAACAAATAAATTAATAAAATAAATAATTTACAAATATATATTATTTTATTAATTAATTATTTATTTATTTACCAGCAAGAATTGCTTTGTGCGCTTGAAATTCTCTACCACAAACAGTCAATGTAACATCACTAAATTTTTGATTTTCAAATAAACCACCAAGATCATCAGGTAATCGACATTCGGGTACTTTAAATAACACAGCATTACTTTGTCCAGATATATTAACACTGTCAGCAACAACACTTACCTAAAAAAAAAAAAAAAAAAAAAATAAAGATTTTAAAACAAAAAAAAAAAAAAAAAAACAAATTAATTAAATTAATATTATATCTAATATATATTTACTACTTATTACTTATTATTTTTTGTTTCTTCTTTTTATTGTATTTATTATTTAAAAAAAAAAATTAAAAAAAAAAATAATATAAAAACAAAATATTATATTGTATATCAATAATATAAACATACAAAGGTATATACCTCACAGAATATCGTGAGTTTGTCATCTGGTAGTAATCCATTAGCTTCATCAAGTAAAAAATCTCTTCTTATAAATTTTTTAAAGCCCCAGTCTTTACCCTGGACAAACCTGTAGGCCCGTTGGCTTTCTGATAACACCAATAATCCAGTTGTCAAGTTGTTTTTTTTTTTGTTTATTGTTTTCATTGTTAACCAAAACATAAATTAAATAATTAAAAAAATTAATTTGTGTTAAATTACATTTATATTATTTAAATTATAATAAATTAATTTTTTATATTTGTATTATTATTATTTTTACTGACCCATAGCTTTGGTTTCTTCTCTTTTGGCATTAAGAATTGAAAATTTAAATTTAGCTCTAACTTCTGATTTATTACATGACACCAAGAGCAAATATAATGATAAATAATCTTTACTTTCTTCATCTAAACCTTTTGGATTTACTCTTAAACACCTGTTAATTAAAAAATTATAAAAATTAGATCAATTTATTTTAAACAATTAAGTATAATAATATTTAATTTAAATGATATTTTAATTTTAAATCAATAAAGCCATTTGTAAATTTTATATTTACCATTTAAGTTTATCATTAGCTCCAGCTGAAAACGTTGATGATTTCAGTACTTCACCCATTTCTTCACGACAAAAACTAAAATTATTTATTGTCCACATATAGCTAAATTTAACAACCTTCACCTGTAAATATAAAACATTTAAATTAATCAATTGATTATTAATTATTTAATTTTATCAAATGAAAATTTGTTGATGAAAAATTATTATAAATAAATTAATAATATTTTTATTTATTTATTTAATTTTTATTTGTATTGATTTAATATTTTATTTTACACTTGATTGATTAAACATCAACAAGGAAAAATTAAAAAATTTAATGATAATTAATTTTTATGTTTAAATATTTAAATAAAAAATTTATAATAAATAATTTTTGGAATATAATGATAGATAATATAATTCATGGATATTTATTAATTATTTAAAAATAAATAAAATAAAATAAATAATTAATTAAATTATATTTATACATTTAATTTTGTTTATTATTTTTAAGTCTTGGCCTTCGATGATTGTGATGATGACGTGAAAAATAAAATAAACAAGAAGGGCAAATGATGATGATGATGGGGGGAAAATAAATAAATAAATATATATATATATATATATATGAAAAATAAAATAAATAAAAAAAAGACGAGGTCGAGCCCCCAGGAGTCAACGATCCCTGACGTCAGGTCTTCTGTGACGACCTTGGCGAACGGATCTTGTAACAAGCGCCAAATCTACTTGTCTAGTTTTATTTTATCGCAAGTCAAATCATCACCATCATCATCATCATCATCATCACCATTATTATTATCAACATGATGGGCCAATGAACTCGACAGACATTCATCATATGTTCAAGAGTCATTGTGCGATAGTCTTCAACGACTTGAATAAAAAATGAAAAAAAAAAAAAGAGTTACGATAATTCAAAGCATAAAATTAATAAAAATATATTTTTTTTATATTTAAAATAATAATCATTTCAATGCCACAAGGTTATAGTTTATATATTTAAAGAAAAAAAAAACAAAATAAAAATATTATTTATTTTTATGATAAAAAAATAACACTGATAGTTTATCTGTTAAAATAAAAAAAATAAAATAAAAAAAAATAAACTAAAGTACCAGGTGAGATTGTACAAAGTATATGTAAATGTTGGAATTTAAATGTGGTCAATGACCTCACTTAAACAACACCCACAAATATATATTTTAATATTTATAAAAATTAATAATAAAAAATAAAGAATTAAGGTTAAAATATTATATGTTAAATTGATTAAAGTTAGTTAGTTTTATTTGTAACAAAAAAAATTTAAAAAAATTATTAAACTAATATTTAATAAAATTTTTAATGATGTTTTAAGTAAGTGTATATAAAATTATGTTAAATGATGATTATGTGATTGGTGATTCAAGTTGTTGAGGTTGCAGGTGTTGTTTTAAATGTATATAAAGTTTAAGAGAAGGAATAAATTGTTGCCTCCGGTCGACGCCCTGAAAGTGTCGTTCAACTCTTGACTTCATCAACGATACTAAGCATAAATCGACCTTGAATATAATTTTTTATTTATAAAAAATAATAAAATTAATTAATTTATAAATATTATAATATCATAATTTTATTTAATTAATATGTAAAATAGTTATAATCTCTTTTTTTGTATTTCGAAATTTTAAATATATTTCAAATTTCGATTCGAAATTTTAAGTGTATTTCAAATTTCGATTTGAAATATTTTGTTGTTTTTCATATTAAAATAATATTTTTTTATTTTCAATCAATTAAATAGATTATTATTAAAATTTAATATAATAATTTTATGATAAAATTAAGTTATTTTTATTTAAATAAATTTAAAATAAAAATTTTAACAAAATTTGATGTCTCAAATTGCGGTCGTTCACTTGGCATCATCACAAGTTTTATATTGCAAAAATAGAATACTCTTGTTGGCTCAATTTTCATCATATTTTATATAAATAAATAAATATATTATTATTATTATTATTATTATTATTATAAAATTTATAAATTATTATTAATTTTTTTTTTTTTTTGATGATTATTATTAACAACTAGGTTTGAGGTAATTTAAAAATTAAAAAACAGTATAATATTATTGAAATTATTTAGACATACCTGTGTATAACACCAATTTTCAGCAACAGGGGTGTTTACTTCAGGCGGCGGAGGGCTGGGCACCCGACTCACCGCCATACTACTGCTGCTGTGCAAATTCGAGCTGACTCGCGACGTTTGAGGCGCACAGTCGCTCACCGCAAGTCTGAAATTATAAAAAAATTATTTAAAAAATTAATAATTTATAATAATGTATAAGCCTAAATATAAAATTTCAAATAATTTATAATGACATTTTTAGTAGCTAATATTGTATTTCTACATAGAAATTATTACAAATTTTGAAATTTTTTGTAAATAATTTTATCAATTTATTTAAAAAAAAATAATTATTTAATTATTATTAATGATAAAAATAAATACAAATTAATAATAATAATAAAGAAAAATACAAATTACTCTAAAAATATTTTTATCGAAACAAAAAACAACAAATGTTTTATCGAAATAAAAAAAAACTTTTTTTAACAAAAAAAAATACTAAAAGTGTGGGTATATATATATAAATAAAAAATATTTGAATGCATTAGAGGTGAAAGTATATTGCATGTAATGATTGCTTTGTTTTTATCAAGGAGAGACAAAGGGGTCATCGACTGATTCAACATGAAACAGAAAAGGATGAGAATGTAAAAGATAAAAAAAATATATAATTTTTTATTTAAAAAAGGGCACGCGATGGTACTTACGTGCACCAAGTACGGAAACAAAAATTTTTCAAACAAATATTACATTTTTTTATTTTTTTTCCTTCGCAAATTTCATCACAAGTTCATTGTACTTTATTTCAATTATTCTCACTTATTTTTAACAAATAATAATAAAAAAAATAATATAAATTTATCAATGAAAAATATTTTAAAAGTTTAAATATTTTTTTGTAATATTATTAAAATAAAAAAAACTTTTTTTTTCATAAATAAATTTGTTGAGAAAAAAAAATTTGTTTTAAAAATTTTTTTAAAAAAATTTATATATCTTGTATAAACAGTTGGTAATTTGTTGCTTACGTGTTTGATACAATAAAAATAAAAATAAATATACAATAAAGTTTTAGTTTTTATGAAAAAATATCTTCAAGTTTTTATGGCAAAGTGCATTAGCCCCGCAGGTTCATCGGACCTGTGTTCGACCACCGATGTATGTTCAACCAGCCGCATCACAACTGCATTTATATATTATTATTATTATTATTATTATTATTATTATTATTTTTTTTTTATTAATTTTATATATATACAACAACTTGCAAGTATTTTTATTCAACAAAAAATTGTCTATTTTATACTCTTTACAACAACACTTTTTTTGAATTTTTTATAAATAAAATCAAATAATAATTAATTTTATATAATTTATAGATAAATATATTATAAAAATAATATTATTTTTATAAAATAATATTAAAGGGAAAGTAGAACGAGTGAAAACGAGGAAGTTAAGTGAAAACTATCCATACAAAATTGTTTTGAAACGTTTGATAATTATATAGTTGGCTTTTAAGTTGCATTGCTTGCCAAATAAATTTAAAAAAAAAAAAACATTCATTGTATATTTAAATATATCTTATTTCTATATATAAATAAAAATAAATAAATTTAATTAAAAAAATCATAAAATATTAACATAAAAATTCATTGAAATATCAAAAAAATATAATAATAATAATTCAAATATTTCAATAAATATATTTTTATCAAATTTAATTTATATTATCAAAAAAAAAAAAAAAATTCAAATAAACAAAGGTCAGATTTAAATCACTTAAAAAAAATGAAAAAAAAAAATAAAAATAACATTAAAAAAAAATATATATATACAAAGTTTCAACAGGTCGTTGAAAGGGTTAATCAAAATTACCAATAAAATTATGTAAATTATTTAACATAATATTTATTTTTTAATTTAAATTTTAGTACTGAATAATTTAAAATTTTTTTTATATATTTATTTAATAAATATTTATGCAAAATGTGTATGCATTTTGTGTTAATGTATAGAGTCAAGGCTAGTTGGTTTAACCGAAGCAAATGTTGATAAGACAAAGGCTAATTCATCCCAAGGGCACAATAAACACACATGACATGACAAAGTTTGTAATTTAATTTTTAAATAACAATAAAATATATTATAATAATAATAAGGAAAAAAAAAAAAAAAGTTTAAAATATATAAATTCGATGAGAGAATTTTAACTGTCCGTAGGCTAATCAGACAAAAATAAATCAAAATTGAAAAACACCGGATATAAATCAACAGATAAAAAGAGTTAAATAAAATAATATTCAAAGATATAAATATAAAATTTTAAAAAATATATATACCAAGTGTAATTTAATGTAAAAATTTGTGTTAACAGCTTGAGGCATGTTTAATTTAAAACTTGTATAAATAAATATATCAATTGTTATTTTATTTTTTTTTTTTTAAAATCAATGTATCTTTTAACAAGCATTAAAACAGTTATAAAAAAAAATATATATATATATAAAAAAATATAAAATTAATTAATTAAAATGAAATAAAAAAATAGATATTTAATTGATAAAAAAAAAAAAATTAAAATTCTTAAAATAGATGATAATTTTTGAATGAATTGATAAACAATTTATTAAATATATAAAAAAAAAAAATTGTGATAAGATAATTTTAAACATCAACATATGTATGGATTTTCAGGGACGATATGAATTACGTTATTTCATTGGCATCCTGTCGATAATAATCTAACTAATTTCATGGAAATTCATGAATCAAAATGAGTCTATGTATCCTCATTGGCATCCCATCCGTACATAACATTTCCTCGTTCTGGTTCAAATCAGTTGATGTTTAAATTGATAAATCATTCTTTATTTTCAATTCAATTGTTTTTAATTAATATTATTTTTTCAATAAATATATATATACATTTACAAAAAAAAAAAAAATATTAAAAATTAATTAAAAAAATATAAAATATCAAATTTATTTTTATATTTTTTTGATAATTAAAAGTATAATTAATACAAAAAATATTATTGAATTATAGAAAAAAATATCAACAATTTTTTTTTTTTTTTTATATGATATATACAACAGTTTGTTATATTCTTTATAATATTATAACCAAGTGAAGAGAAAACCTCGCAAATTGACCGTGAGTCCCAAGGTCGTCCAGTATCCCACGTCCCCAGGGCACTGGCCCCGACCATATACTCAAGACTAAAGTACCACAATATTCATCCAGTCAACCAATACAAAATTATTTAAAAAAAAAAAATATATAATAATTTTATTGTTGTTATTATTATTATTAAATATTAAAATATCAAAATAGAGAACAAAAGTTAATATTTCAATGTAAATATGTGCCTTTAAAATGAACCTTTAGCCTTTTTTTTTTTATAAAATTTATTCAAGTTGATGATTTTAATTGAGTATATTTAATAAATATAAATTTTAAAAACTTGAAAATTAATTTATTTTAGTTAATAAATTAATTTAATGTTGTAATTAATAATTTAATGATTAAAAATAATAAAAAAAAAATTAATTAAAGTTTTTAAATTATTTATGTAATATTATTTTTAATTTTTATTTAATAATAAAATTTAAAAAAAAATTTTTGTAAAAATTTTTTAGTTTAAAAATACCTGAAGGAAAAAAAAAAAAATTTTTTTTTAAATATTGAGTGAAGGTAGAAGAAATAGAGAAAGAAATAATGACAAGGATAAATTAAACCCTGTACCCTTGAAATGAAGGTTGTATACAAAATGGAGACACATAGCAACCGAGGACATGGTCTACACCCTCTTCCTTTTTCTATATTGTATTTTTTTTTTTTTTTTCATCCTTTTTTTATATATTTATCTTATTTTTTCTGTGTAATCATCAAACAAGCTCCCTTCATCAACTTGAATATCCCTGGGCTTTGCATTGTGTATATTTTAAAAATTATATTTTGTACTTTTTTTATTACTACTACATTGATTAATCAACAATTCAACATTAGATTTGTATATTTAATTAAAAATATATATTCAATAACTAAATCAATTAATTTTAATTTATCAAAATAATTATATACAAATGTTTCATATTTTTTACTTGAAGTAATTTCTTTGTATTTTTTTTTTGATAAAAATAAATTAATTATGAAAAATAATTAGATGAAATATATTTTTAATATATTAAATTAAATTTTTAAAATATTTATCAATGTTTTTTAATAAAAATACAAATAATTATATTAAAAAATATAAAATGACAAGGTCAAAAAAAAAAAAAGCTTAATCGACAGCTGCATCCGGTGGTTCAATAAAGGACAACCAGTTCTTTCAAGTATCCTTACAATTTTTTAAAAAAAAATACCATTTTTTCTAACAATCAAGACCATATATATAATATAACTCAAAATATATATTATAATAATAATTTAATATGTTTAAATAAATAAAATTAGAATGACAAATGAATCAATTTTTATAAATATAATAATTTACTATGATTGCAGTATGTATAGTCGAGGTAAAAAATAATAATAATAAATTGTTTATAAAAAAATGTCGAGGTGACACTAGACTGTGTTCTGCACGTGTAGAAAATTTTCATTTAAAATATACCTATATAATAAAAAATAAAAATAGAAGGGGAAATAATCAACGTGACACGAGACGACCTCGGAAATTGATGAAACGTGCGACACGTGGTTGGCATTAAATATTTTTTTTTTTTAAATAATTTTTATTATAATATTTATCTAGTTTATATAAATAATAATATTAAAATGATGATCATATTACTATGATTTTATATGATTGCGTATATATCATTTTTCTTTGACATAAATTTTACATTAAATTTTTTTTTGTTAATAAAATTAATTGAAGGACAATTGAAGCTATATATTTATGACGATCAAAATAATAATAATAAACATAAATACAATATCAATGTTTATTATTACAGCTGTTAATATATATTTTTTTTTTTGATATATATTAATAAATTTATTTGAAAATAAAAATATAAAAAAATGTTGATAATATTTATATTGTTGTTTATTTTTTATATTAAATGAAAAATTATTGGAGTATGATTTTATTTAAACAATTATTTAGTAATTGCATTGTTTTTTTTTCTGAAAGTTTTATATATTTTTTAGACATATAAATTTTAAATTATTAATGATTAAATTAATGCAAAAAATGATAAGATAAATAAATTAATTTTTTTACTCCAGAAACAATGAAACAATGAAATCATGAAAATAATATTATTATTATATTTAAATAATAAAATTTTGTCAATTGTAAAAATATAAATTCAATATACAACTTGTTGATAAAATATTAATAATCAAAAAAAATTTATAACTTTTTTATATCATTTAAATTCCTTAAAAACATAAAAAAAATATATAAAAAAAAGTAAATCAAATTCTATGGAATTCAAGTGGGTCAATTAATAAAAACGTTATGAGAAAAAAAAAAAAAAAATCATTGAAATAGTAAAATAAGAACAAAGAAACTTTTTGTTTTAAAAAAAAAAAAAATTATTTTTCAGTAAATCATTATAATATAACGGTTACAATATAAAATAAAAAAAATTAATGAAATATAGATAAATTAAAAATTATCAAAAGAAAAATTTTTTGATAAAAGAAAAATTTGATAAAAATTTATCAAAAAAAATAAAAATAAGTAATTTTTTTTTTTCAAAATTCAAAGAGATGATTTTGATGATTTCGATGATTTCAATGATTTCAATGATGATGATGATGATGATGATGATGGAGGGAGTAATCTCAGGGCAGCCGTAAATAACGGGCTTGAGGTTACAAGGAGGTCGATCCGGGTTTGAATCGCGGCCGATAATAATTTTCGAAGCAATTGGAGAGCTCGAAGTGAGGCACGAGCTTTAACGAGGCTATGCGGCTGGCTGCTGTTGCTGATCATTGCTTTACATTGAATATTAGTGTGCCTGGTTTTGTATATTCTACCACTCATTCAAATTATAATCGACCTTAATTGTCAAATTACAAATTTAATTATTTAATTTTACAAAAAAAAAAAAAAAATAACTAAAAATTACTCCAATCTAAAAATATTGACTCAATTACTTTGTCTCTATCAAATGACATTTTAAAAATAATGTCTAATTTATTACCACTAATCTCAATGATAAATTTTAATATTTTTTCTTTCAACTAAATCAATTTAACCCTTTTGTTCTGGACAAATTAAATTTTGTATAATTAAATTGATTAACTACCTTAAACTGAGTGATTGTCAATTAACAAATGAAAATGTAATTAATTATTAAAATTAATGAAATTATTATTTAGAAATAGCTAAGGAAAAGAATGAAGCTAAGGAAAAGAATATATTTTTTTACATAAAAATCTTGGCTAAAATTTTGATTGATGGTTTGAAAAAAAAAAAAATTTTTTTTTTGAATTGAATATTTGATAAACAATGTTACAGATATATGAAATATATAATTTATAAATTTTGATAAATATTATATTTATATGAAAATTAATGATGTCGGTTTTTTTCATTTTTTTTTTTTTTTTTTTGTATGTAAGTACATACCGCGCCAGCGCCATCCTGACATGAGAGAGTCCAGCTGGAGGCGTCGTCAAAGTATCCAGATAAGCGGCGAGTGTTTTATTATTAAATCCCACTGGACACATGCGCACGTATTGATATTATCGTTATAACGTAATTGCACAAAAGTTTATCTGTCATATCCACCAATTCAATAATAAATATATATATTCATTCAATTACACTAAACTTTTTTAATTATTAAATTTAATTTTTGATTTTTTTTTTTTTACTATTTAATCATTTGTAAATTTGTCAAAAAAAAAAAAAATTATTATATATTATAATTATAATTTTAATGCAAAAATTAAAAAATATAATAAATCACTTCACTCATACACTCAGTATTATTTTTTACTCCAAAAAATTTTTTACTCCAAAATAAAAATTATTTTATTATTATTCCAGTTAAATTCTCCAGGAATAAAAAAAATTTATATAGTTTTTTTTTAATGCCGCAGCTGTAGAGTAAAAATTTAAGCCGACTTAAAAAAAATAACAGTCACAAAATAATCATTAAAAAATTTTAATAAAAAAAAAAAATAATAATAATAATTATCCTTTATTTAATTAAATAATATTTTTTAAAATTATTTAAAAAATAAATGTAAATATTTATTAAATTAAAATTAATTAATACACAATAATATTTGTTAATAATAAACGGCTCGGACGACTTATTTTTATGACCCGATGGATCACGAGTCTCGACTCCGACTCCGATCTCGGTAGTGGCACGACTGATTCAGCGTCAGTCAACCTCGCCGGTTTTTCCCCACTATTTTTCATAATTTCTACACTCGTTTATCTTTCGGTTATTTCCGTGAATCATTTCCCTTCCCTTCCCTCTTGCCACTAATACCAACCCCTTAATCTACAATATTCTGAAAGCTTGCAATGATTTATCCCCACTTAACTTTTTTCTATGATTTTTTTTTCTATGTACTACTATTTTATGTTGTCACTACTATTACTATCAAAAATTTCAAGCCAAGAAACATTATTAAACAAAAGAAATTGATAAATTAATTTTAAATTTATTAAACTTGTTTAAAAATTTAAAAAAAAAAATTTATTTTTGTTATTTTTTTAAATATATTTGTAGAATTGTTGATGATAATCATTTATCAATGACAATAATAAATTTAAATCAATACAGTGGCACAAAATTTGACCCATGATGATAAATTAAGGTAGGGAATGTTAAGAAAAAAAATAAATAAAAATAACAATGTAAAGAAAAGTATTATTAATGAAACTGTATAAGATGCTACATAGCAAACATATAAATGTATTAAAATCACGTTAACTTAATAAAAAAATAACATGATGGAATCATAGATAATATATCAACTTTTATTTTGGTTATAACGGTTCAACTTGATCTACTTTTTTTAAATTAAATTTTATTAAATTTATTTTTAAATTTTAACAATTGAAAATAATCAACATGATAAAATAAATTTTAAATAATAATTTGCAAAATGACATGTTGAAAAATTAAAAAATATTAAACAAGGTGTTCAGTTTAATTTATTTATTTATTTTTTTTGTTAAAAAAAACGAAAAGAGACCAAATGACCTGGGGAACTAAAAGGTTTTTCCCTTGACCTCCTTAGTAAATGTCCCTGAACATATCCAACTTCTTTGAATTAAAAAAAATAATAGTATACTATCTCTTAAACTATTTTATTTTTTTTCTTTGTACTATTATTTATTCTTCATCAAAATTATAATTGTTATATTTTATTCAATTGTTTGTTTAAATTTTTTTTTTTATCAACACAATCATTTGAAATATTTTCTTTATTATTGTGTAAATTTATTGATGAGATAGTCACGTGTTTAAACACATGCGTAAGTAAATTTATTCAAAAAATTAATAATAATATTAAATTTTAATAGAAAATAATGATTAGAAAATATCTACCCTAGTTTATTGATTTCAACAATTAATATTATATTTTATTAAAACCACCAACACTTTCTTTCTCATTTCTACTTTCTTTTTTTGATTTTTTTTTTTTTTTTCAATTAGAGAAAATATACACACAAAGATACTAAATAAACAAGTAAATTTTCTCATTAATTTTTCAATTAAAAATATATATAATATATTTAAAAATAAAAAATCAACTCAATATATATTTGTGCAAGTAAATTCAACGGTAGTCAAAGCCCGCGGGTCATTTATTATAAATTAAAAAAAAAATATATATAAATAATAATTTAACACGGTCACTTCGGCCCACATATATATATAATTTTTAATTTTTTTTAATTTTTATTTTTCGTAATACCCAAACGACCACGCTTCAATTTTAACATCATAATACATGGCCTTCATGTTTAAATAACGACCTTGTATTACAATCGAAGTAATAAGTAAAACCTCTATTCTATTGACACTTGAATTATATTTCCCAATAATATTTATTTAAAATAATAAATATATTAAAAAAATTTTTGGGTCATCATTAAATGATTTTTAAACAGATAAAAATTTTAGCTATTAATAATAAATTTTTTTTCAAATACATTTTATAGAAAATAGGTCGGGGATTTCTCCAGAAATGATAATTTTTTTTTATAACTATTTTTTTTATATTTCCCCCCATAATTTAAAAAAAACCTTTCTCCTTCCCTTCCATTATAAATATTCTTAAAATAAATATATATACATATGATCAGGTCACGTAACTTTCACGAATCTAGCGCCGGGTATTTTAAAATAAATTAAATATATACTTATATATATTTTTTAATTTAAAATTTCATTTTGCTTATGGTTATGTAAGAGAGTGATAAACTCTCACGAATATCGCACCAAATAACTGGTTATCAGTAATAAAATAAACATAATTAAATAACCAAGTTGATTAGGTAGATTTTTTTTTGTTGAAAAAAAAAAAAAAAAAAAAAATTCAAAATGTATTTTTTAAATAAGAGAAAGGTTTAACATGAATATTTTTTTATTAAAGATATAATTATTGATAAAATAATGAAAAATAAAAAGAAAATTATTGTCAAGTTTTTTTGAAAAATTGAAATAAAAAGGGTACATATGCATTAAATACACTCCAGGAAAAAGAGAAGAAAATCATGGTGAAAATATATCATATTTTCTTTGAAAAATAATAAAAATAAAAAATGAACAAAATGATATTTATATACAAAAAGTTACTGGCTTTGATATGGACAAAGTTGTAAGAGTATTTTATTTTATCTTTTTTTTTTTTAAGAGATAAAATAAGATGAAAAAAAAATCGAAATGAAAATGGTCTTTGCCGCAAGCGCAAACGATTCAAATTGATGTTTTACTATTGCTTTGGACGCCATGGAAACTTTGTTGGGCGTATTGGTAAACGATAAAAATAATTCAAATAAAATTTATAGAAAAAAAAATTATAATTAATATTTTGATTAAATTGTATTAATTTTAAATAAATAAAATGATTAATTGTTGATATATTTTTTCGAAATAACTACCCAAAAACATTTTTACTATTTAAATTTTAAATTTGTTAATTGCAATTTTAAAACTAATCCAATCAATCAAATTACAATAAAAAAAAATTAATATATTTAGCTTAACAAATAAAGAAAGTAAATGATATAAAATAAATTAATTTAAATCAAATTAAAAATATAAAAAAAGACAATTTTATCAAAAAAACATTACTCAATGTGAATGAAAATATTTTTTTTTTTTTTTTTGAAAATTAAAAAAATAAATTTATATCCTATATAAAAGTAAACCCAGTGATACATAAGATGTCAATATAGACATATTTCATTAAAACCACAATTTTATTTTTATATTTTTTCATATTGCAAATTGCAAATTGCATATATGAATGTATCGCGTGCAATTTAAGGCACCCACTATTACCAACCCAATACACGTGCTTTCTAAAGCCTATTTATGACTGTTAAATATATTGCACCATTACAAAATGTTACTCTGAAAGTAACATATACATTTAAACTTTTATATATAATAAATAAATAAATATGTGTAAAAATTTAATACAAGAAAGGGTGAATGTACCAACAACCAACAAAATGTCTCTCCCTTTTATATAAAAATAATTTTTATAAAACACTTTCATTACATTATTCTGTCTTACTTTTATATTTTAATATCCTACTTATTATTTCAATCAATTTAAATCAATTGAAAATGATTCAATTTGAAACAAAAAATATTTAAGGTAAGATATTAATTTTATAAATTGTTAAATTTGTTTTATTTAATATATAAATTTATAATTTATTTAATTTTTTATAAAAAATTTATTAAAATAATATTATTTTAAATTATTTATAAAAATTTAAATTTTTAAAAATTTTTTAAGAAAAATGTACAAGTTATACGTGCTGAAGATTGGTGATTGTGTTATAGGGTGGGCAAATGGTATGGAGGGTTCAGATGAGGTCAGGTCATGAGACGAACCTGGACGTTACCGACAAACCATTCTCTTATAGTATTTTATTTTATTTTTTTTTTTTATCTCTATCTTTATTTCATTGTAAATCCTTGGTACTAACCCAAAGTGCATTCTCTATATTTTCCATCTTTTTTTTTTTATATTCACTTGGCTGGTCGATATATGCACTTTTATACATGTAAAATTTTACTGTCTATACATATCATGTTTCCATCTGTTCTCATTTTAATACAAATAAAACTTTTACCATTTTTATATATACTTGTATTTTTATCATATTTCTTTGTTGTAAAACACCAAAAAAAAATATTAAACTACTACCCCTATGATACATACAACTTCTCTTATTTTTATATTCATTTTTTTTCTAAAATTTTTTAAGTTTTCTTGATTTTTTTACCGAAAAAAAAATAGGAAACGTTGAAATTATCAAAAAATATAATATTTTTATATAAGTATATTTATTTATTGTAGTTTTTATTCATTTTTTTTTTATGTTTAATATATCTTTCAGGAAGATCTTGAGTTTTTTTTCGTGCATCAAATGGAATTTCTAAGAAGTACAGTGAATTTTGAGATATTTTAAAAAGATTTATATATCCAATGATTTTTTGACCTAAACTTGTGAGAACCTTTTTTTTTTTTTTTTTAATATATTTTGAAAGTTAACCTTGTTGTAACTGTAAAATATTATTATTATTATTTGACTTAAATTAGAGTGTTGAAATAGTTAGGTTAATTTTAATTTAATTTTCAATCAATTGTAAATAATTATTGATTAAATTGACAATATATTTGCTATTTTATTTAAAAAAAATTTAAATAAATCTATATTATTTTTTTTATGCAATTTTTAAATAAACTTTTGTATAAAAAAAAAATATATATATTTTCTCATGAAATATAAGATAAGATAAGATGTAATTTTATATGGTACTTTAACGTTGTCAAAATTTAACAAGATGATAAGTTTCAAGAACAAATTATCACATTAATATATATATTTTTTAAAAAACAAAATAAATTTTTTATAAAAAATTTTTTGGCACAAAAAACAAAATGATGATCTTGGCATGAAAATTTTTTTAACATATTTTCTCAATGACACATAACTTTAGTTTTTATTTAATTTAAACTTGACGTAAAATTTGTAATATGCACTTGAATTTTTAATTTAAAAAAAAATATATATATATATATATATTTGATGCAATGAAATAACTAATTTTATATTTTTTTTTTTTATTTTTAAAAAGTAACGCTAAGAAAAACTGTTTTTTTTTTTTTTTTTAAAATTTAATTTATTTGAGGAAGTGACAAGTTAAATGAATATTTTTTCAAGTATTTGACCAGGGATTTTTTATATTTTTAAATATACAATTAAGTCATAACGGTCACACGTATTATAATAGGGTCAAAGTCAAGATGGAAGAGATCCGATATGGTTTATGATTAACTCGGTCAAGGCAGATGAGACACAATAATATCTATTCTTTCATAGAATTAACAAAATTTCATACAATATATTGTCAAATATACATTTATATATTTAAATAAAAAATTTGATAATTAATTTTAAAATTTTTTACTTTTTTATATCAAATCTTTTCTTTATTTTTAATCAAGAAATCCATTTGTTTTTTTTTTTGTAAATTTTTTCTTTAATTGTGAAACAAGTTTAATTATAAATTTTTCAATTTAAATATTGAAAAAGTATTTTTATTGACAAGAAATAGTATAAAGAAAATAAAATGAAAAATTTCAAGTTATTTTTTTTTACTGAAATAAATTGTCTTGTAAGATTTCCTTGAGGGGTTGTTTTATATTCACTTTTTAAATAAAAGTTACAAATTTTTTTTTTTTTTTCTTTTAACGAAAAAAAAAGATTCAAAATTGCTATTAAATATTTTTATTTTTTTGAATTAAATATTAAAAAAATAATTATAGATTTTAAATTAAAAACAAGATGAATAAATATATATACATGAAAAAACTTGAAGTACATTTAATATTTATTTTCCAATAATTTATTTTTAGTATATAAAAAAATAAAAATAATAAAAAACTTTTTTAATTTTTTTTTTTTTTTTTTAATTTACTGTATGATATATATATCCAAGGCCTTTGTACTTTGAAACTCATGTACAGTGTCTTCCGTAAATAAAAATAATATTCACTTTGAATTGAATATTTTTTTTTTTCAACTACAAAAAGCCACAAAAAAATAGACTTAATATTTCTATAACTATTATTTTATTAATTTATTTCTCCGAGGATTACATATTGAAATGACATTCAATAAATAATGATAATTATATTTTTAATCAAATAAATTAGTCATCAATGGAAAACTTTGAATTACAAAGAAAAATATAATAAATAATTAATTTTATTTTAATGAGTTATTATAATAAATAACAAATAATAAATAATAATTTAAATTAAAAAAATAGACATACGTGACAATTTATATATTTTAAAATAATATTTAAAGATAATATTATTTATCGATTGATTTTTAAACGTTGTAAGAAAGTAGGAAGTGCGCAAGGTCATGAAATGTTAATAAAAAAAATTGTATAAATACGTCCTCGACTGGTTGTTTTATAAAAAAAAAAAAAAAAAAATTCATCCTAGCTGACCTTACTGTTAAAAATAACAAATTTTAAATACTCATATATGTATTAACAAAAACCCACATACAAAAAAAATATATATATATATTCAATTCGTCTCCATTTTGATATTTAATATACAAAAACGCGTCCGTTAGGATCCACGACCCCGGAAAGTCATTTTTTTTTTTTTTTAAAATATATAAACGCATGTATATATTATCTAGGTCAAGTAATATATATATATATTTTATCAAATGACATTTTAAAAATTATATTAACTCACCGATAAATTGACGAAACTAAAATTGATGTTGTCTTAACTTTCGACAATGATGAACGAAAAAATATCATTTTAATAGCAAAAATATATAAAAAAAAATTAAATTAATATTTAATTATTTAAATAAATATATATATTATTGTTAATTAACAATAATATTTAAGTTTATTTATTTTATTTTTAAAAATTTTTTTTTAAACAGTATTACACAAAAAAATTGGAGAAATAATTAAAATTTTGTAATTTTAAATTAATAATTGAATTAGTATTTTTTTTTTCAAATAATTTATATAAATTTTGTAAATTATTTTGAGTATAAATTGATGTATACTTCCGTGAGATAAAAAATAACTTCTGACAAACATTTAGACATGAATATGTGTTTAGTTGAAATAGGAATGGTATTTTTTTATTTTTTTTTTTTTAATTCTTTACCTCTTTTTTTTATTTATATATGTGTATAATCATTTAAACATACGTTTGTGTATGTATAAATATTTTTTATATATATTTTTATATACGTAATTCGAGGTCGAATGATGTCACACGAGTATGTGGTATAACCAATCGACGATTAGATTGAAAATTACAATGAAATATGGTTTAATGAAACTCTTGAGATGAACTAGAAAAAAATATAATAATAATAATAATACATTTTATTTGTATAAACAAATAAAATGCATGTTTAAATATAATTATTATATTATTATGATTTTTTTTTTATGTATTTAAAAATATTATGTAATCAAAATGATGATTGTAAATAAAATAAGGGAGAATTGTTGGATTGATTGTTGCGTGATAAATACAATGAGGATAAAAATAGATGAAAAAAATATTAAGGGAAATAAGATATATACTTATATATATTTTTTTTTGATATTCATATGGGGTTATATAATTTATTCGAATTAAAGAAGCTGACAAGGGAAAAGAAATAAAATACCCTGGAGAATTATACGTAAATTCAGGGTGAAATATATCAGAAGAAATGTTGAAAAAGTTTTTTTTTTTTTTTAAATAAAAAAATGACATTGTAAATAATTACAAGGGATTTTTAAATATAGATATTGATTAGAATTTTTTATAATCAATATTTTAACTTGATTGTTTTTTAATTAATTAAATTATTTAAAATTTAAAAGAGAAAAATTATAGTTGAATTTGTAAATAAAATTTGAAATTGATATTTTTTTTTATTTGATATGTCAAATTGTAAAATTAGCAAGTAAAAAAAATTATCAACTTTTTTTTTTTTTAATTTTGTCAATTAAAATGTCAACTTATTTATGTTATTAATTTTGATAATCGGCCATGAAAAAATAACAACAAAAAAAATTAATTTAAAACGCTTATTTCGACCATGATATTTAGTCACCAAAAAAAAAAATTTAACTACAGGAAAAAATAATAAAATAAAATTGAGTAATAATTTTAAACATTCAATATGAATAATTAAATCTTAATTTGTATATAAGTATATATATACTTAAAAAAAATTAAATAGAAATTTTTAAATTTCTAAAAAAAAAAAAATATTTTTATATTTATTTTTGATATAAATTTTTTTTTTTTTTTTTTGCAAAATAGAAATGAAAGCGTGTGATTTGATTAGACATGATGTTATACTATACATTTAAAAAAAAAAAAAATTTAAATATAAAAATTTTAGAAAAAAAATTTGCAGTCAAAAAAAAAAACTTTCGGGTTATTTAAAAAATTAAATATAAAATTTAAAAATGCTAATAATAAACGACATATATATTTCTAACCTTCTCTATATTAGATACAAATATTTGACGGAAGTGAAATTTTTAAATTTATTCCAAGAATAACAAATGTGTTTATAAAATTACTAAAAAAAAAAATACGGTATATACCTTTGTGTAAATGAAAAGTAGAACAAATTTTTTTATTCCAATTTCAAACACTATTTTTATTAACAATTCAATTAACCCGTAATATAATTTTTAATAAATTTAAATAATAAATTAAATAAAATATATATAAAATAATTTTTTAAATAATAATTACATAATATTTAAAATAATATATAAAAATTGATAAATACAAATAAGAAAAAGTGAAAACATAAATTTTTTTGTTGAGAAATTTATGAAAACTGGAACTACATTTGAGAATGGAAAGTAAAGCAAATGTGAATGCAGTGAAAATTCAACATACATAAAAAAATTAAATAAATTATTTTTTGTATTAAAATAATTGCAAATTGATTATATAAATATATTCAATATATACAATTAATTAATTTTTGATAGAATGCCCTCCTTTCTATCAACATCAAGATGTTAAAATGGACCCCCATAAATACACTGATTTACAAAGAAATATATATTAAAAAATAAAAAAAGTAATATACAAATATATACAAATATATATGCTGTTAAATTTGAAAGTTCTCAGTGTATGAACAATTTTAAATGAGACAGACAAACAAGAACGAGTTGTGCCACAAGAGAACACATATATATTTGCTGATTTTCACTTGGATTATATGTTGGTGGGTGGTAGGCGGGAGTTAAAATATCGAAAGTGCCTAGAAATTATTTTAAGGACAATATACCTTTCCAATGTTATATATTTCAATTTGTCTATTATTTTATTTTTTTTTTTTTGATAAATAAAATTTACAAAAAGAAATTTAAAAAAAATATATAAAAAGCTCATATAATTTTTATAATAAAAAAAATAAATAATATACTTAAATATGAGATAATGAAATAAAACTTCATCAGAGTTAATTAAAATGATGAGAAAAAAATCAGAGGTTATGATGACAAATTAGAAAAAAAGTGTCAATGAAAAAATGAAAAAAATATATATAGGAAAAGAAGTAACGTATGATGATCATCATCATGATGATCATGATGATGATGATGATGATGATGTTGGCGAGGTGAATTGTTGAATTATAGAAGGAGGTAAAAAATACGATGATTTGGACAGCAATGGCCCTGAGCCACTTGCGACAGTAGGTCAGCTCTCTTCACCTCACTTTACCTCGTTTTCGAGACTCCATTATGCCATACAAACTCCCTCTTTTATTCCTCCTACTTTTTTTTTTTTTTTTTTCTATCCATGACCACCCACCCATCAAAAATATAATAATATATATATATAAACCTACAAAAAATTGGTCCACATATTTTTTTTTTTTTTCATTCAATGTATATATAATTATTTCTATTGAATTTTGTGGAAAAGCATGAAAACTTTTTTTTTTTTTTTTTTGGTGCTCAAGGCATTTTAGTATATATATATTTGCCATGTAATATTGGTTTTGTATCTATAAAGTGATACTACTGAGAGGAAGAATAGAAAGTGGCGAAAAAAAAAAAAAGAGACTTTCTTTTTTGGGGGTGGCAAAAAAAAAAGAGGAAGTGAGAGTTGAAACGATTTTGCCTTCGTGATTTCCCTTTGTTAATTTTTTTTTTTTTTGCAAAAATTAGTTTTAAAAAGTTTTTATATTTATTTAGTATTTTTTATTTTTATTATTAATTTTTATCAATTTTAAAAAGTTATTGTTGATAATATAATAAAAAAAAAATTTATTTTAATTAATTTTCATTGGCAATTGAGAGATTTATAATATATAAGTGAAAAATTTATAGAGAAATGAAATAAAAAAATAAAAAAAAAAAAGTGAGTTAATAATAATCAATATAAAACTCGTTGGTTTTTCGAGGCCAGAATAAAACCAAGCGTGTAATTGCAATTTAAATGGACTGGATTTACTTGAACATTTTTATTTACAATCTTGTGATCAAGTTGCATCTTCATTATTAATATTATTTTTATATAAAATAAATTTATATTTATTTTGTTTATTTTAATAATGTTTTATATATAAAAAATAATACTCTTCATTAAAATCATCTAAATGTATCACTAGGTCATCCAGATGCCCAACACACAAAAAATTATTAAATGTCATTTATTAATAATTATTTATAATTTAATTTAAAAAAATAAAATTCCAAATAATATATTAATTTAAACCGACAAAGCTTGCAATGATTAGCTAAAATAATTTTCAACATATGTGTAAGCATCATATATATTTAATTTTTTTTTGAGCTTTTTTTTTTTTAGGGGCGTTAATTTTGGTTACAGATGATATCTACGTATGCATTCGAGTGTGTATTATATATGAAATGTTTCTCCACGTATGGTGGTCTTTGCCCATGACATTTTGATCACAAAAAACATCACAAAAATAAACTTCATGGGTGGCTGATATAGAAACTAAAAATATACTATTTTTCTCTGGACTATACTCTCTCTTTTCCCCTTTGAAAATGACTATATATATAGTATTGATGCCATTGAATTCAAGGGTGGCATATGCCAAAATTAAAAAAAAAAAAAGCAAAAAGTGAAACTATCATTTCGATAATTTAAAAATTGCAATGATAAAATGATAAAGGGTAGTGATTATTACGACAAACAAAATGGTGGAATATTAAATTGACATTGTTGTATAACTATATATAGAAAAAAAAATAATAAAAAAATAACTTGAATAGGGTGATTCAAAGCTGTCAAGAAGGGTGTTCAATAGAGGGTTCAAACTTGGATAAATCTATACATTTATACTTTATTATATATCGAATAAAAACTACATAAAATACCTTCAAAAAATATATATATATAAATGCATGTACAGTATGTATTTTTCCCTATATTTCTTTATCGAATCAAGCAAGGATAAAAAACACCCACAGTCAAAAGCCCAAGGGCTTTCAATATATATACAATTTTTTTTTTTTTTTTTTCCGAGACAAGAGTTTCTAATGGTCAATGAAGTTCCTTTTTTTTTTTTTCTACTTTTTCTACCCTCTATTTTTATACCCCTCAGACAAGTATCATTGTGCAACTGTCAGTTAAAAAATAGAAATTTTCCTAAGAATTTTATCCATTTTTTTTTTTTTTTATATATGTATTGAAATGTATGAAAAATTATGCCAGGGACTACCACAAAAATAAAAATAAAAATAAAAAAAAATAATAATTAACACTGTGAATTATTAGATCAAGTAAAAGTATATCTTGCTTTCACTTTGTATATTTAACTTGACACTAATTTCAATAATTTTATATATATAAAATTTATATGAATAAATTATTAAGCTTTATTGTAATGTTAAAAAATTTTATATATTAAAAAGAAAAAGTAAAAATAATAAAAAAAATTAAATAATATAAAAACTTACTCTGATGCAAGCAGCAGATAATGTCCAACATTTTTTTTTTTTTTTTTTAATTTCTGATTGAATTGGATGAAATTACACAGCAGGATGAGTGAACAACTGCCTTTTTTTTTTTTTTTTTTTTTATTTTTTAATATTATTTTATTGTAATTTTTTTTTATTATATTCCGGATAATTGTAGACCTCAAAAGTAGTGTGATGCTTTTGTGATTTATTACAAAATTTTCAGCTAGCTAAAAAATAAAAAAATGAAATAAA